>VUYV01000102.1:2361078-2441689 GCA_008711295.1 Anarhynchus alexandrinus | reverse complement strand
CAGTCCATGGCTCATGCACCCCAGCCAGCCATGACTCCTGGCTCTTCACGAACAGGTGATGGTCAAGGAAAAACTCTTGCATTTGGCTGCCATCTTTTCAGAAGCCTAATGGTGTCTACTCCATCATTTTAGGTTGAGGGGTTTTATGCCATAAGCTCACGGTCTGCTTCCTTTCCCTGCATTAGGGCACAGTGTTCAGGAAGTCTTCGCATTAGAGCATGAGGAATTTAATGACCTTTTTTTTCAGAGGAATATTTGGCTTCCTCTGATACTTAGACTGATCGTCTTGTTAAAGGATAGACTGTGGGATTGCTCATTCTCTGTCATAAGAACAAGAGATTTGGTTTTCCAGGTGGGCACGTTCTTTACTTACTTCCGCTCAAGGGGCAGTTTTACGTGTCAGCTCTCCACGTTGCTATTCTCTTGTATCAGCCATGAGAAAATTATCATTTCCCTCCATCACATTGGAAGTCGCAGCTTCTAGGTTGTGAGGATAGGCAGAGGTGCTGAGTTTCTGCCTACTTATTATGAGAACCATACTAGGTGTGTAGCATCTGATTTTTCAGTGCCAAAGTCCCACCAAATCTTGAATGGAACTTTTCCACCTCTTCAAGCCACTTTGCATGTGAACAGTCCCTTCCAGTGTTGAAGCCTTTTTACCATCTGTGTCAATGAGGCATCTCGTATTTATACCACAGATCAACCGAGGTGACCATGTGCACAAGCTGTTTCAAAGTTCTATGTAAGAATATGAAATGATATTTCACCTGGAAACTCCTGTGATTTGTCCAAACTCGAAGAAAATATGTGAATATATTGTACGGATTTGGGTGGGCCAATTGCTAAGCTGCTGTTTGAGTCCTGGGAAAAGAAGCTGGAGCAAGGGATCAAGAAAGCAGGCTGGCATGGAGTAAGGACATTGATCTAGGTGAAATAGAGGGCAGCTAAAAGAGGGACGGAGCAAAGAGTGCTGAACGATGCTAGCAGAGAGGGTTGGGGAAAAACACTTGAGCATGTATCCTGATTGCGGGCATTGTACAGTCTTACAGGTGGCAGATTTATATGACTGAGGGATCATCTTACCAGAGCATGACAGGGTTGCCTGGTTGCCCAGGAGGCAACTGTAGATAAACGCAATAAAGACCTTGCATCATTCTGCAAGAAAAACAAAATAAAACAGAACAGGCAAGGCTTCCCGAATGCCCCAGCATTTGGAAAGGGCCTGTAAGTACTTCTATAGGGTTATGGCAAGGGTAGGAGCCGTGCTTGAAGAAGACTAGGGCTGTCCTTCTTTTAATTCCAGCCTGAAAAATGTTCATGCATTAAACGCAGAAAAGCGTTTTGCAAGTAAGGCAGTGAACATATACCTTTCCGAGGCAAAGCTGTGCCTTGGGGAGGAAAAATGTGTGTGTATGCACACATTTGTGTCAAGGTGGCTAGAATCATTATAGCTCTGTGATGCCTATCTCAAAACACCTCCTCTGGATTGTGTCAAACACTAATGAAAGAAGATAAAATTAGTCTGTCTGAGGAACACATGTGAGACTGCTTGCGGATTTGACTGAATTTTGGATGGTTATTAGGACGTGTGTAGGAAAAGGAAGAGAGTACAAGAGAAAGAGCAAAGGTGTTTGTGGGAATTGTCATTAAAACCAGCCCAAGATTCAACCTTGAAAAAGGAGATACTGCAATTCTGCTGTAATGAGGAAATTAAGTCAATAAGCAATACATTCTCTCAAAGTCAGAGGACTACAACACAAGCTTGTTTAGAATTACCGTTAAATTGTGGTACACTTCAGAAAGAAATAGATGTGAACATTTCAGAAAGCAGTCATCAAGCACCTTGTTGTTTGCCAAGAAAAATAGGCAATTATGAACATTATGTCCAACTATGCATCATATCGGCTCCAATCAAAACCATTTAAATCCAGTCAAGCATTGCTTTCACACATAAAACCCTACCCTATGCTTGATTATACCTCAGCATACCAGGTATGCAGCCTAGGATGTTGGCCAATAACAATATTCCATTGTCTAGGAATTTTAATCCATGCATCTATATTTATAAATGTCATAAATTTGATTGCAAAAGATTACGATTATCAAACCCTTGCTGTTTTCACTTTTCTGTCCAAATCTGTTAAAAAAGCCTTTGAAATTAAAAGCAAACAAATAAACAAAGTCTGATGAAAAGGGGGCACTGTCAAGTTTTTAAGTGGAAAAACCGGACATAGAAAATGACTTAGCTTTTCTACAGTTCTTTACCCCTCCCTGGGTGATGCCGCCTCTCAGCAGAGTAAAATTATTATATGGAGAAAGTGGTCTAGGCTGCACATACCCAGACTGAGAAAAAATTGCTTCAATATAGATACATTAAAAACAAACAAAAAAAAGCCTTACAGGCACTTTTGTGGTCTCACAGAAACAGTGAATGCTATTCCTCCTACTGCTCTGCTGTGGTAACTAATTAGCTTTTTTTTTTTTCTACAAAAGCTCTTTATATTGGAGACTTATTCTAAAAATGTGTCACTTGCTGGTATGCAAGCACCAGGTCATCTCAGCAAGTGTCAATAGCACTGGGAGTCTTAGCACAGCTGAGTGACCGGTGTTTTAACATTATGTCAATTTGACCTGCTGTGAGCACGCTATTGAATTTACAACACTGACAGACCAACTGAAGTAGGGCTCTCCACACTTAAAGGAACTGGAACTGAGTTACTATTGGCAAAACCAGGATTTTTCTGCTTCCTAAAACAGCTGCTCTGGGATTCAACCTTCTGGGTCTATGCTGCTCAGCCATCCGCTGGATGAGTACTTCCTTTCACCTTCTCCATCCTAATTTGCTTTTTTTCCTAGCACAGCATTCAGTGAGAGACACTTGCCTGATTTCTTTTCATAATAAAAATGATGGCCAAAATATCTTTTAAAAAAATCTCTTTCCAAGAGCACAGTTGCTGCCAAATGCTCCAGACAAACTATGTGGCTAAATGCTTGACTCTTGAGTACAATGGCCACAGCTTAACTGAAAGTAAGATTTTATCACTGGTATTAAAAATGGCATGTATAATCTTAAATAGGAAACCGGAGGGATTAAATAGCTTTGGGCTGTCACTTCATGACCAGACGTTCCAGGAATCTTCAAGAGACCCTTACCCAGGGAAAAGACATGTACAGTAGCTGACAAAAAAGGTATTTTTTCAGATACTATCAAAGGTGAGGCTGCACAGAGGTAGCTGATTTCATTTTATTGCAGCCAGTGTTGGAATGTACCTGCCAGAAACAGGAATGCTTCCTTCATTTAGCCTGATTTATCATTACAAGAACTAACAGAGCTCCTTCATAAACTACTGGAGCTTAGCTCTGGCACAAGTCCAGCAAAGTTACGCAACTTGCTTAACACCACAAAGAATATAATGCTTCTATTTACCCTTAAAAAATGCCCACCATTTTTCACAGCATTGTACCAGAATTCATGAGTTAATTCTGACAACATATAGGGACAAAGGAGAAGGTTTTTTTCCAGCAGAACAGAGAGAATAGGAGCTATATTTTGAAAGTGACCCATGAGCCCAAAAGTTCAGGTAGGTACCTAAGATGCAATTTAGACACTGAGTCGAATTTCTTGGAAGGGGTGGTAGGCACCTAAATACCTTTGCAGTGTACTGGCAGTAGACAGCTGGGTTCTTAGGCATGAGCCGCTCCCTCCTCACACCCACCTGCTGGATGACTTGCACCTCCACCTCATTTAGATGAGTGCTATCCTCTTCTCCCCTTAGGGCCCAAGAGAATTTCCCTGGTTATTTGCCCTGTGTAGCCAGCTCTGTCTTTAAGCATCTGCGGTCTAGCCACTTTCTCAAAGACTCTTTCACTGTGGGTCCAGGGTAAATTGGTATCAAATTGGGAGCTGGATTAAGTAGACGCTCTTGGTCACCTTTCACATCCTTTTTTGCATATTGCATGTGTGTATATTGCAAAGGGAATGCTATTCTTATGCAAACAATGATAACGCAAGCCAATGCGTCAGTGGTCCATGACACTCTTACACTTCGCCTTGGTTCTGCCTCCACGCTTAACTCTAGCAAGCTCATACACACTGTTTTTCTTCTTATCTATGCAGTAACTGAGAATTTACATTCAGAAAGATCTTAAGGTGCCTAAAAATTACAGTTGCTTAAATTGCTTTGATTTTAGCAGGAATTAGAAGCCTAATTAAGAGCTGGATGTTTGACTATGTATGTAGATCTGAGCGTTGGCGAGTGGTTAACAGCCATCTCAGTTTGTGAGAAAAATAAAAGATTTATGAGAGTATTTTTTTGAGCTATGCGAGAAAATACTTGGAGTGCTCTGAGAATCCTAACATTACCGCACAGGCATTAATCTGATTTCACTTTTCATGTTGATTTCTATTCATAAATACATTAAACGATCAGCAAATCAAACTCTGAATACAATATTAGTTTAGAACACAAACTAGGAACAACATGAAAAATGAACCTGGAGTGCTTTTTACTTGAACTTTGTATGTAACAATATTAAGATGCTGAATATTTCAAAGGCTGAAAGTATTTATAGCTTTTGACTTTTAACCATATTATGTCCTTTGCCTTATTTCTTGCCCTCAGCAAATGTCAAGTGGGTGTTGTGTGGAACTGAAAGAGACCAATCTCAGGAGAACATCCGCCTTCAATAAGTGGAACTCCAGATTACATAAAGCTGCAGGCATAAAAGCAGCTGCAAAAGCAAGTTCAGCCTGAAAATGAAACAATTTTCTCCAGAAAAACGAACATGAAAGTTAAAGTAAGGACTTAACTGAAATCATCATGCTTTTAGAAAGTGTACTTTATATCTAACAGTATTTGCAGTCAAATTAAATCTGTGATGTGGGGTTTAGTTTTAAAACTTTCTATTTCCTTTCCCTAGAGTTGGCATATTTATATAAAAAATCCAGTCCAAATATGCACTCTGTTCCTGAGAATTATGATCTACCTAGTGAGCTTGAATTTCTTTGTAAATTCAAGACATTCTTTTAAGAAGAGCATATAAATGCTGTGAGCAAGATGTTTTTTCAGAGATGTAACTCAACTCCAAGGCACTGTATCTGACTTATCTCAGTATAAAAAAGCCCAGAACCAGGGCTTGTTTTCTAATGCATGTACAAAGTGCAGAGTGCAGGTGACGACTTGAGCTGTGAAAGCTTGTATTATAAAACCTGCACCCACACATTCTGAAAGCTCAGCCAGGTTTATCAAAAGGTTAACTAAAGTTGTGAACCTTTCAAGTAAACCTATGGCTAATTTTGAGTGAATCTTGACTGATTTATGGTCATGGGTATCTGACATGCCAAGGTTCAGCTTTTTTTCTTACTTTGTTACACTTGGAGTTAATTTGGTTTGTTTGAGCCTGGAACACAAACTGAGTTTCATGAGAGACAACCCCCTAGAAACTAAAACCAAGGACACTGATAAAAATCTGAGGATGGAAATTGCTAAGTTTCAGACAGGTCTGGATGCAGCAAAGCCTCCATTTCAGCCCCTTTGAAATCCTGCAGTCCACACTGGGAATAAAACTGAGGTGTGTTTAAGGGAGTTTTGGCTGAGTGGAATGATTGACCTTTGAGAAGATAAGGGCAGAAGAAGTAAACAAATGCAGTTTGTTAAGAGGAGATGTAAAATAGCTGTATATGCTCTACATTATGTTGTGAGTTAAAGTTTCGTCCTAATTTCCCATGGCACCGTTCTGTCAGAAAACTCAGGTCATGGTGCGTCCATGAAGCCAGAAAATGGACACAGCATGTCTAGGATACTCTTCTGTCCTGTCTAAGCTTGGCTACCCCAGCAAACAAAACACAGGTGTGCGCCTGTGATGTACAGCAGGCCCAGACCCACTGGCGTCTGTTGACAGTTTGCCTCTCCTCTTGGTTTTGGTATAGCTCCACGTTTGCTTTGGGCCTGGTCAGGGCATGTGGAGGCAGGTAGAGGGGCTATGTGGCCACATGGGTGCACTGAGAGGTGCCACATTGGGCTGCTGTTGCTAGCCTTGCACCACTCACATAAATTCATGTCTCTGCTATTGCTACTTTCAGCTGAGAGCTGAACTGGGACCTCCATGAAGATGGAGGTGTCTCCCTTTCACAGCCAGCAGTGAGGCTGACCCCCCACCACAGGGCAGACCAAAGAACCTCAGGCTCTGCTCCACAGGAAAGGGAGAGGCAGGTGAGGGAGAACAGCACCCCTCATTTTTCCCCCCAAGATAGATGCATCTGGGCCTCCTAGAAAGTGAGAGGTGTTCCAGTTTTTGTAGCTTGACAGAGTTTTGGTTGGGCTTCTGCTCTGAATTGCCCTCTGGAGGAATCTGTCAGTGTTCCATGATGATATAAGGATCCCAGGGAGACCTGTGTTTCTACATAAGTATCCAAATAACATGCCTGAAACAAGGTGTTATCATCATCCTCTGTTACCTTAGTCTGTCACATATTTTTATATAATTTTGTTTCGCTACTTAAGTAGATTAAACAGATAATAATGACCTTGAAGTCAGGCATGACAACTTTCACATTAAATTTCAGCCTCATGTCCTGAACTCTGCTCAGTCTATAAAAGGCACCAGTGAATATATATACAATATGGAGTGTATTGTTTCCTGTCATCTGGAGTATGATTTTTATTGTTCTAGGTGATTGCTTTTTATGTCTAGCTTGAAATAGAGTTCTTGTAATTGTACTGTTTACTTCTCTGGAGAAGCCAGTTTGTTTCCCTATTCTCTTTTGAAATTTAATGAATTCCTTCATGAAAGGTGAGGAGCTGAATAGAAAAGGCCTGCTTACGGGCCAGATTCTGCGGGCTGTATACATATATAGGTCCCCACAGTCTCAGTACACAAGGGTTTCCCTGTGGCAGCATCAAAACATAAAGAACAAGAAGCAGCCAGGACATAGAGAAAATAATTACTAATTATTAAGTAACTCCTACTAATAAATCAAGTATTTTGTACCAAAAATAAGCTGACTCTATGGCAATCTATTTCTGGTAACTGGTATTACAGATAAAGGAAAAAGATGGGACTAGATAATTTATTAAGAAAGTTATAAAAACAGCTAGCAGATAGTTAAGTGTTGACATTATCTTTCACAGGATGAACAAATGTCAGCTATATAATGAAATGAAAACCAACTATGTTCCAACCTGGGTTTAAATGTTTGGAAAGGAACACCTTCATGATTTTCTTAATGTGTTTTGTTAATTAAGTCAGTGGGACGTGTGCTCTCAAGTCCCTCAGGCGTTGCTGAAAGTGTCCCCCTACGTCAAGCTGACAAACTTTATTTATGTGATTCAAAAAGCATACCAAATCCCACCCCGTGCTCCAAGAACCCTGCCAGTTATTTAAAGCTACAAAACTAAATAACGGTCTCACAGACTCACGATTTGTCGTATGTGCTCCAGGTCTACCTCATTCTTCTTTCTGTCCATCTCAAATATCTGTGAAAACAAGTAGGTCTGCAGTGCCACCTCGAAGGCACCATGTCTGAGATACTTAGCCCAAAGGCGGGGAGAGCATGCTAATGTGGTGACAGCAGGGTGGGTGGCAGGAGGCTGTTATGGGCGGTACGGGGCAGTGTGACGAAGCTGAGATGGGGCAGGCTTCGTGCTTTTGAGCTGAAGGCTGAGCAATTGCTAAATGAGGCACTGTGAAGGACTGTGGGATGGATGTGGTACATGACAGTGCCAGGAGAGGCATAACAAGGGCAGACCTCAGCAGTGTGGAGATAGTCGTAAAGCAAGGATATAAATGAGTTTTACCAGCTGGGGGAGGCTTTCACTGGGTGTTAACAGAGCATGTAGCTCTGATCTTTCAAAGAAGGCCTATGCATATGGGAAGCTTTTGTTTTTGTGATTGCAATGGGAGGACCACTGAGACTAAGTAGATCTTTGCTAGTCTTGCAGCTCTGTGTACTGAAAACCTCCTATGAGGAAAGGCTGAGAGAGTTGGGGCTGTTCAGCCTGGAGAAGAGAAGGCTCCAGGGAGATCTTCTTGCGGCCTTCCAGTACCTAAAGGGGGCCTACAGGAGAGCTGGGGAAGGACTTTTTACTAGGGCATGTAGTGATAGGACAAGGGGCAATGGCTTCAAACTGGAAGAGGGCAGGTTTAGATTGAACATTAGGAAGAAATCTTTCACTATGGGGGTGGTAAGGCACTGGAACAGGTTGCCCAGAGAAGTTGTTGAGGCCTCATCCCTGGAGGTGTTCAATGCCAGGCTGGACATGGTCTTGGGCAACCTGGTCTAGTGGGAGGTGTCCCTGCCTATGGCAGGGGGGTTGGAACTAGGTGATCTTCAAGGTCCCTTCCAACTTAAACCATTCTATGATTCTATGATTGTTTCTGACACAGGGACTGTATGATGAGTCCATACAGGACTCTGAGAGCACAGGTAACTTTAAGTCAGATTTGAAAATCCTTGAGCTCTTGCATGTGGCAATTTGATTGCATTTTTCATTCTGTAACCCTGTATCACATACTGTTCGGTAAAGTCAAAATATTTGGATGGACTGAACTGACCTCTGTCACAGCAACTAATAGAGTGACTAACACCTATAAGGTTGTCAGCCTTTGTGTGGATGTGAGATAGAATAATAGAAACACACAAAAAAGAGCTGAATATAACATGAGGTGCTCTACCCATGCCTCTTTTGTCTTTTGTTTCAGCAGCCACCCTCACCCTTGCCTGGAGGACCTGAGAAAGGAGGTATAGAGGAATGTCTCCACTCTTCAGTCTCTGCACAGGAGACCATCAACAGCATTGTAGGTGTGGGACCACTACACCAATGAATTAAAAGTGCCTGAAAACGTTCCCAGGCTCTGACTGCTGGACCAGGGAACAGACCACGTTCCTGCTAATAAATTCCATCATTCTCTGAAATTAAGTGGCTGTGTGAAAAAGTGCCTGTTGGAAACGGTCCCGGGAATACTTACACTCCCGTGCTGGTTTGGGAAATTTTTGAAAGAGTGCTAGATGGCATGTGTGCCAAAAGTGTGCCAGGAAATGGTTTGTCAATTTAGTGAATTTCTATATTAGGGAAAAGGCCCAATAAGAACAGATCTAGGGAAAACGTGTGGCGGTGCTGAGGATCACATCCACACTGACATTCACACCCTCTGTATTTCATAGGGTTCTACCGTTGCCTAGCTCTAGCCCGCTCCTGTGGACAGAATGTCCATTAGCAGTCAAAGTGCATTAGATGCCCTTCGAGACTGCTGCTCCAGGTTTATTTTTATCTGAAAGGAATTCATTTTGCACATTCCAAATGTGATGTGAACCAAAGTGCAGGAAATGGGAACTACTGGGAGATTTGCTCCTGATCTGAACTAAAATGCTACCACAGATACATCCAGAGGCAACTGTCCTCGTGTCTGAGAACATTCCCAATCAAAGTTTAATTTACCAGTTCACCCAGTTCAATTGCACATAAAAATTGTGTGAGGATTTGGCATGCTAAATGGAAATTGGTTTTAAAATTTTATTGCTAAAATTGAGTAAATCTTTACTGAATGTTTGAACTGTCATTCTTCAAGTGCCTAGAATAAATTTGGGAAAGTTTGCAAGAGGACTCAAAAAGCACGACTGTTATATATAGACTGTGTTCATGAAGTGTTTTAAATGCAGCTTGCTAGCATATATGAGAAGGGAAAAGAAGGGGGAGGAGGGAGAGAGAGAGGCTGTGAATATTAAAAGAAAAGGGAAAGGCCTAAGCAGGATTTCTTCTTCTTATAGATTAGAAAAAACTTCACAGTAAATTTACAACCAAAATTTCCAGTCCTGACTAAGGCAAGTGATGTTTGGCACGCTGTATCTGTAGGTCGTGAGCTTTAATTACACCACATTATTTTTCACTGTAAGATCTGGACAGCAGTTGCCTTTAGGTTGGAATCCAAACTGATAAGGGGCTTTTTATCACTACACAGTACATCAGACGTAGTTTGTAAGGAATAGATAGTCATCTGCTGTACCAACCTGCCTATTCTAGTTGAAGCTGCCTCCGGGGAACAGATACCAGAAACTTTACATTTAGAACACTTAAAAAGAAAGATTCCTGGCAAATGTGACGGCATAAGTGGTATTTAAAGAAGAGCTGTGTAATATACTACCTAAATCATTTTATAGTCCCACTGCTATTTTAGTATGCTGGTAGGATATCTGAACCACTTGCTCTTGACTTGTACCTTGTCTGTAATGATGTTATGCATAATGCAGCAAAAGGAATTCTTCATTCCTGAGCAGGGGAATGGGAGCTTTTTACAACTCATCTCTTATGGATCAAAGCAAACCTCAAACTTGCCTTATCATGTAAGCGAGGTTAGCGTCCTTGAGCATTACTGTTACAGTTGCACATGCTTATCCTATAGTTTTTGCTATATTTGTCTTCACTGAAATTGTATGTTTATAGACTGCACAGGCTTGATTTCTGCTGTTAGTTAGATATTTGATGTGTCTAATAAACCCACATATTTTCAGGGCTTACTGTGAAATATATGCAGAAATGATCAAAAAAAAGTGTAGATTTTTACTTTGGGATAAAACTGGCTAAAAAAAAGTAAACTAACTCATACCAGAAATAGTCCTAGGGGGGAAAAAAGTAAATCCCAGTAACTGGAAAATTATTCTCATTGTGTACACTTGTTATACTTTTATTTTCCATACTAAAGTCTATGCTTTTTGTATTTGTAAAACAAAGCTTAAAAACATTATAGATATGAAGGCTGAAATTTGGGAAATGGATCCTTACTATGGTCATGTGGTTAAAATGAATGATGCTTTTATTTGCTTAATACACATTTCCATCTGAAGAGCTTTATACCCTCATTGTATATTGTGTATGTGAAGTACAAATCATATAAGTGATAGGGTAACTGCTTTTCAGTGCTGATCAACCCCATAAATGCTGTTTTAAAAACAAACAATCAAAAGGCACTGTAATGTTTGACCTTAATGCCTTCTGGTGGTGATCTAGTACGTTATGTATCTGGACTGCATTGCTTGTCTCATTTAGATGTCAAGGTTTTTAAGGCAATGTGTATGTTCCACCTGGGCTTTGTGTCTTGCTGAGCAGTTTGACAGTTTCTACTAAATCATAATAATTAGAACAGCAAAATCTGTAACTGGTATCTTTGAGAAAAAGACAAGTCCCATGAAGCTCAATACATACGGTCAATACATAATTTCTTAATTGAAAAGGGCCATAATAACCAAGAAACTTCTTATTCCTAGTCATCCATTTACCCCTTCTCATCAAATATATATTGTACTCTCAGTGTAGGAAAACTGTTTAACTGGTTGGGTGGTTGCGCTGCTGTTGGCTTCCTAGCTTTCTAACCTGCACTTTTTACTTTTTTGCTAGTTCAGCACTACTTCAAAAGAAGACTCTTTTTCCAGGAAAAAAATACCTTAGAAGGGATCCTGGAAATGCACTCTGGGCGTATTTATGTATTCAGCTACGCTCTACTTTCATCTGTTGTTTTTTGTAAACCAGAAAGGTATGAGCCAGTTCTCGTCCCAAAGCCATGTAGCTACGTCAGAAACTTAGGAAGTATTGTGGTAATAAATCAGAACTTACATTAAAAATATGGGTCCAGTGTCCCAAAGAGCTCTGAGACCGGAGCTGGCATTCTCCCTGCTTAATTTGGACCCACAGGCAGAAATAGTGTGTAGGTGAAATTCCCCATCACTGAGTGAAGGACTCGCATACTGTGCTGGTGCCACTTTTCTATCAACTTTCAGGCCTCTTCCCCAGTGACAGACATCTAGGTTTGGATGCCTAAATTGTGGTATTCTCTTCCTCCATGGCACTTAGAAAAGAAACAGTGGGTGCTTACTTCGGTATTGTTAAATATTTACCCAACATTGCCAAAATTAGCGATAAAAAGAGAATCTTTACTGCAATGGGAAAATCATACTGGCAGTAAGCTTTGCTTATAACAGTAAATCAATATTTGTCTTACCAGTGTATAATGCCTGGTTTTCTTTTTGTGTAAGCTCAAAGAGGCAGAGGTTACTAATGGAAAGTGCAGAGCAAGTTTTAGCTCTCGTCCGGAATAAAATGGCTCAGATCTCGGTTAATTTTGTCCATGGATGGCCTATTTGTTCTTTCCTTCAGTTGACTGTACTGGGGTTTTGAGCCTGTGAGCAAAAATATTTTTAAAGTAGTTTCTATTCTAAGTCTTATTTTGGCATTCAGTTACTCGGGCTTTCTTTTGAACACTAACCGTCTCTGTACAAACAGGGATACTCCTTATATGGTTGTGTTCTGGCATCGTTAACACCACTATGAGCTTTTTTGTTGACTGAATACAGTCAAGATTTCACCTTCACTCCCAAAAAAACCTATGCAAAACCCCCTTAAGTTTTCATTTTCTTACGTGTTTTTTAAAGTCTACTGAACGTGTTTGGGCTGGCATAAACATGGGGATGCCACAAACACTGGACTGGTTAAGGAAAATGTCTGGGCTGGAATTAATTAAATATTGTCCATAATTTAGGCCAGGAGTCTGCAGACTTCATGGTGTAGAAGTGGTGGCAACAGCAGAAGTCCCTCTCATCTAGGCACAGGAGCAGAATAAGGCACATAACTGTTCACTCCAAATTCATGTATTCTGCAGTCTGAGAAACCGTGGTCTAGATGTTTCATTTAGAGATTGGTCATTTATACATTTTTTCAACCTGATCTGAAAGCCTTGGTATGTGTGTGCATGTGTATAAATGTATATATGAATAAATAAAAAGATTATTCTCTGAGCTACCCACTAAATATTCAAACAGATTATAAATCCTCTATTAAAAAAAACACTAATATTGCCTGTTTTAATAATTTTCCCATAAAATAGTTACACAGAACTCCTGCATGTTGATGCAGAAAATAAACTACAATATGGAGTCTATGTGAACTTAGATCTGCTTTGCACAAAGACAACACGCTCAACTCTTTCACATATAAATACTCCACCTCTCTCCCTTACCCATATACTAGACATACGCTACTCCAATCTTGAGTCATTTTCTTCTCAGGGCAAGGAGTAAAGATACTCTTCAGTTTCTTTTTCAAATGTTTGAGAGGTGTTTGGTGTTACATTTTAATTACGTGGATAGATAGGTTCAATAATTTATGAATTATCATAACTTTACAATACATTGGATTTGAAGATTTTGGAACAAGTTCAGGTAGAGCATTCTTAGTGTTCGTGATGCCTGTTGTGGTCTTGAATCTTTCAGACATTTAAAGAGTACTGCAGAGAAACATGGAGTTTATTGAATTCAGGGTTTTCCACTGTTACTGGCTATGAATTACAGCAACTCCAGTGTTAATTAGGCCCAAATAAATTACGTTCCTGGTGGATTTCTTGGAGTTTCTCTTCAGGAATTAAAGCCTTGCCCTGGTCTGATAAGATATATCCTTCCTTCCCTCATCCTCCCTGCCAAGGATAAATGTCAAATCAGTTATAAGCTTTTATACCTGTTTATGTATAGCATGAAATTGCTCTCATCTTTACATGATTAATGCTATTAACTTCAGTGGGACTACTGAAGTAGCGGGTGAGCTGGATTTGACTGTGTAAATATGCGCTGTGTCTTGTGTATGATATATAGATGCTGTCTCTTTTAGCCTCTATATTATCTTTTTTTTCCTGAAGTATCTCTTTTTGTCTGAAAACCAGTTATAGCAGGAATCAGATGTGCCGCCTGTACAGCAGTTGCTATTGTCGCTTCACCACCTTTCCAAATTCAAAAATTGTACATAATGTAGTGTAACATTAAACTGTGCTGTAAAAAGTTAGGTATCTGTGCCTCTGTTACTTTTAAAGATATTTCCTTTGTGAAAGATACAGGTTGAGAACCTGTTCTCCTTGATGTCAGATATACTCTTGTCACTCATTTCAGTCAGAGCAGTGTTGGGCCCATAATTTAATTTGATGACTTGATCGTGAAGTCACTCTTGCTGGACATAGTTGCCACTGAATATATATCAATGACTTTGTTGCAAATGAGCAATCACAATTATTTCAGATTAAAAATGGGGGAGAAGGTAAGGAGAAAGTCCTACAGTACAATATCACCTTTTGTTTTATTTTTATAGCAGTTGTTTGCACTTTGAAAATTACTCCATGAATCATGAGTGATTGCAGTGAAGTCAGTGAGTAAGGCTGGGCCCTTAATATGTACTTGATCCAGCACTTATTCAAGTCTTTTGGAATTTTTTCATGGACTATGAATAGAAAGTTGATCTGGCCTTGCATTAAGAATCCTTTATTTCTCCAATTAGTACCGAGGCTTGAAATTTACCATGTACAGAGGGACAACACAATATCTAGGAAGCACATATAACCATTAAACCCCTCAGATTAGGTCTTAGGTGGGAAGGAAGTGATGCAGAGGTCTTTTGTTGGACTAGTGTATGGGGTGAATTGTTGTAAGGATGAGCCTTCGTCTAATTTATCCTTTCTTCCCATATTTTTCTGCATTTTTTTGGTAGTATTATAATTTTATTAATTTAAAAATAGAATATTTTCCCCCCACTGTATTAAAATAAGCACATTATATCTTTCTCTCATAAGTTGGAACTTCTGTACTCTAATCCTAGTACAAAAAAGAATATTATGATAGTGAACAGCATGTGGTGGTGGATTCTTGTATTAAACCCAGTTTGTACCTCAAAACACTTTCTGCAGATTTCTGATTTACTGTTATAATACATAGTCCTGTTGATAAAAAATGTCTTCTTTTCCATAAGGGCAAAACAAGATTCACAAACGCACTTCAAAAACAACCATCATATTACAATGAGACCCCTACAAGATGAAAGGTGGTTTCATGCTGTCCCATGACTCAAGTAATTATTGTTTCTCTAAATATTTATACTTGATAGTCATACTTACCACACGATGTCTTCTTGCATAAACTGACATTTAGTATCTTGTAGTCTAACGTAAATATTTTTATTCAAAAGAAAGGTAAAATCAAGACAAAGCCTCATAAAACCTTAGAATGGCAAGACTAGTTTTAAACCAGCTTTTTTCCCTCTTCTCCTTCAATCCACTAGCGACTCAACTTTTGCACTATTCAGGGAGCTTTCTTTTGTGAATGGCTTAGATTTGCCAATTAGCATGAGAATGGTCCCTCCTTGCATAATGTCAAAATCACCGTCTAAGGAAGCCCAGTCATTGTACAGCTTGCAAAAATACCAAAACGTGTACAAATGGTGATTTACTTTGGTGTGAACCGGTCTTTTAGAACATTTTCAGAATAAAAATGGAAAGAAAAGGTTGTTTTGCTTTTTAAAAAAACATATTTCTGTTGATGTTGACACAAAAGTAAAGGCAATTTCCCTGGTACGTTATTGATAGAACTGCAGCATCATAAGAGTATGTAGTGAAGCTGGTGATATTGTTGTATGCATTGTTAAATTATTTAAAATTCAGAAAAATGCAAATCCCATAGAATGGAGCACCTTTTTCTCTGGAGGGAAAATGAATAGCGTAGTAAGTTTTCGCTTTCCTTCTGCAAGATGTTTTAGCTTCACTAATAGAGTGGCGAAAAAGCTGAAGTTTATATAGACTGCTTACACTGTTAAAGCAAAAATTGGGTTTTTATTGTCTTACTAAGGAAACAACTGCTCCCATCTGTGGAGAAGAAAATGAGATTTTCTCATAGGGAAGGACCCTTCCAAATGCTTCCAAAAGAAATCTGAATATGTTAGTGAAATAATAGACCTCAGAAAATACAATTTTTAGAATGACTGTTATAGTAGAATAAGTTAGTCCATCCACCCACTGATCCACAGGGTCTGGACTTTGAATTCAGTCTCTCCGCTGCAGAATTAAGTGAGATTGTATACTTATATATTTGGTATGAGATAAATTCATCTAAACATATGAAGGTCAGCAGTAGACCTAGACATCCTGTATATCTTGAGTTAATACATAAGTGGTACAGGGCCCTGACCTTTCCCCAGGGATAAATTGCCACAAGAGTCACATTTCCCTTCTCCTTGCATTATGGAAAATAGATGGGCCAGAGCAATGGAAACTGAAATCCTCTTCTCATGTCGGGTGATGATTTCCACAGAAAAAACATTGCAATGGCTGTCTTCAGGGGCCCTCACATCAGCAGCAAAAGTCTATATGCATCAGCTCACATGTGATGGGCAACGTGCAGCGGGATGGTGTGGAGTGGTGGCTCCTCGGCCCCCCAGTCATCTGCATGTGCTAGAGCCAGCCAGCATGGCCACCTGTGCAGCACCCAAGCCTGGACCTCTTCCTAGTTGGGGTGAGAGCAGCAAATCAGTGCCCCTAAGGCCCCCTGTAGGACCTATATGTATGAAATGAATTGCCACTAGGATGTCATCTAATTTACCCTTTTCTTGCCATACTTTATATATATGTTACATATATATACACACATATATATATTTTTAAATTTTTATTGTTTTTTTCCTTTGCTATCTGTTATCAGCTTCACTTCTTCCCCTTTCTCTTCTGGCTTTCACAACATCATTCTCCAGTTCTTATTCTCTCTTTTCTTTTTCCCTGCACTTTCCTTTTAATGCTTTTTCTTAGGCCTCATAAAAGGTCTTCCAGTCAAAATATCATCTATAACCTTAGCTTCTATTTCTAACCTGCTTTTTTTTCACAACTGGTTTTGTTTCAGTTTCCCTTATGTTTGGCATAAGTAAATTGTAGTCTGAAAAGACCTTATGATTAGTTATGGGTTGAAGGGCATTCTTAGAAGAAAAAAAGGGATTAAATACCTCCAGTAACACACAATGGAAAGAGAGGAGAGTTGGGGGGGGGGGCACCAGTTGTGCTGACAGGCTGTCCGAGGAACTCTGCTGTCCCCTAAAGCAGACACTAGCACTGTTTGTGAGGATTATGGCTACCCCATTTGCAATGTCTTTCCCTATAGGAAGCACTCAAAGTGAAACAGAGTATCTGAACTTTGAATGCAGACTGCAGAGAAGCATAAACAGGCAATCAAATCCAGCTATAAAAACATGACATGATATATACATAATACATTTGAACCCTAGCATATTGGATGCTTTTTATTATAGTTATTAAGAAGAGTCCATGAGATCTGAAAAATAGCCTGATCCTAAAGGGAAAAGAAAATGACACTCTTTATTTGAAACCATTACTTACTGTACCACTTTGGGGGGGTTTAACTGCATTGTCTAGCATACATCATCTTGGCACGCTACTTTTTCACGGGGGAATTCAGTTATGTAATTCACCATTTTCGGTACTTACTGGAGTTACATGCTCTATAGAGGGGAACACAATACGGACTTCTGTGCTTCCCATACTCGGTAATAAACATATGGAATAAATTACCAGGGAAAAGCACTTTGAAATAAAGAATACAAATGGGTCAAGTTTGTTTCTATGGAAGGAAGAAACAGAGACTTGTAGTCCAACAGCAGAAAGCCTGGGAGTGAGACAAACTGGGAATGGGTAGGTAAGAGCAGGCGGCCCTTTCCTAATCTTGTAGCTGTGTGCAGTTGAAGCTCTCGTATGTGCCTTTCATATTAAACACCACATTTGTGGGCATAATTACTTAGCCGTACTTTCATATGTCATCTTCAAATTCTTTAACCTCAGTGTTCTGAGTCTACAATCATTTCCCAATTAATCACTGCAAATTGCCTGACAGCCTTTAACAGCCACTGTGATGAAGCGGGAATGAATCTATACCTTCAATTCCAAGGGACAGATTTCAAAACCCCCTTACTCTACTTTTAGCAGACGAAGGCAATAAAGATGGTGTGACAACTTGCTAAGACACCATTTCTGCACTGTTACTAAAATGCTAACTTTTGTGGCCAGAAAGTATCACAGCTGCCTACAGGCAATGTCGAGAGCTCTCATGACTTATGGGAAAAAGACACAAAATAAGAAGCAGGCCTTGCTGTTCTGTGGGAGGAAGATGAGTGACTGGGTTTAAGGACGCGTCTTAGGTAAAATTTAGTAGGAAGTGCTGATGGAAGGAGGCTAGTGTTGCTAGAAGAAAATACCAGGGACTTGGTGAGTCTAATTGTGAGCAAAAGACTCAAGAGATTTTTTACCTCCTAATAAATCTGGGAAGAAAAAATGCTCCGGTGCAATGATTTCCAGAAGTACAGGAGAAAGAAACCGAACTCAACAGAGCCGTGCGTGGAGTAAAGCCATCCGCCCACACATACATTTTGTACTGTCCCATTGCTTAGATGGGATTTGCATGTTGTGTAAGCTCAAATGTAGCTCTTTCTATAGGTTTGATTTTCATCTACTGTCTGCACTTCTGGCAGACTTTAACATGAGGTGTTAAGGAATATGGTAAAGATTCTGTGATTAAAATACTGTGGTACTTGGTGAGGCACCCTTGCCAGCACAGGCAAGACTCATATTACTGCGCGGGCTCTTTCTTCTTGGTATCAGACAACGGAAGAGACTGAGATTGTCCTTCTGAAAGAGGAACTAAAAAAACAAAATAATTGGTTTGATATCTGTCCCTCCCTCAAACCCTGAGCAGTCAGAAGACCGCACTGACTTCAGCACAGTTGCCGAAAGAACTGTATTTCCTACTAAAGGAAAGGTGTTGTTTTTTTTTTTTTTTTTTCTGAGGTTCTGTCAATAATGTAAATGACTTCTCCCTAGTTTTAAAATATTTATCTTCTCACTTTTAATTAAGGTGAGGAAAGAATGCCACAGTTAAGATACCCAAACTCACAAATGGTTGGTATTTGAAACCTGTAAGAAATGCTTTTAATAGTGATAGAATTAAAAATCCACAACAATAAAATGCAATTATTATATAGCAATGTTATTTTGGATCCCACTTATTATTATTCTTCAATCACTTTATTTTTTAAAACTATATAAAGATGTAATATATTCCTGTGAGAAATAACATTTTAAAATATGGGAAAATTTAACTTTTCTGACATTTAAAGTGAATTTTTTTTTCAAAGCTGTCCCATGGACTCTGGAGATGCAGAGAGCCCTAACATTCAAATCCTGTAACAAGGACTGAAAATGTCAGCCTAAAGGCAATGTTAGAAAACACAATAGGTCAAATTCCTTCTTTAAGAAAACCATCCAGTGCTATCAATAGAATATTAGTCTGTTTCCTTAGCAGAGAATTTGTTTCAATATGTGCCAGATACTACAAAAAATATTTAGATAAGTTATTCTCTGCATGGGCTATAAAGTCAGCCAGGCCCTCAGCATTCATTAGGCTTCTGCTGCCCAGCTGCATACATGTCAAGGAACTTTCTCAGCTAATGCTACTTATTCAAAAAGGTTTCTTTCACAAAAATGCCCAATCCCACAAGCTCCTGTGGTGCCTCTCAGCTTTTACTGGGTATTTATCTTGTTGCCCTTGAGAATTATAAGAAGATGCATCTGTGTTGCTGGTCCTAAGGCTTTGGGTACTGTTACCAGGTAGTTATCCTTAATGCAAAACATCCTGTGGCAAAAAACAAATGAGGAAACAGAAAAACTCTAAATATAGACAACAATACTGCAGACATTTTAGAATCAGATGAAGTGGGAAACAAAGCACACGCATACACATGCTATCTTCGTCTCTATCTGTATGTCAAATTATTCTCTGTCTATGAGAAAAACAGAATCTGTTAACAACTGACCTGTTGCTCAGCTAGCTATAAAGAAATCATTAACCTATTATGATGCACACATGCTGTTCCACCTGGCAGGAAGATGTTTCAATTTTAGTTTTTGACAAAGATTTCAAGAAAAACAGCATGCTCAGCAGGAGAAAAATCAACTGAGAATGATGTAGAACTCCGTGATTTTTTTTTGAAGGATCATTAAAGAGATCTTTAGTGAAAGCAGCTGAATATAGTGTCACAGAAAGACACAGACTCATAGAGGACACTGAGTACATTTTGGGGAGAACAATGGCATCCTTATGTTTCAAACTGAAGTAAGAATGTAGAGAGGCTGGGCTGAGAATGCTAGGGTAATGAGGATATAGGAGGGGAGGGCTGTTTTATCCTAAAGCATCCTTTTCCCTCACCCTGGAACAGCTTAGGGCAGCAAGAGATATATAACACAACCTGTGGCAGACAGCTATTGTTTTTCAAGGGTAGGTCTCTCCGCCTTATTGCCAAAGTGCTTTATATTCATTTTCTCAAACTCCTATTGGTCCCACTTGCTCTTTTCTAGTTAGGTTAACCCTTTCCTCGTGTTTGCAGATGATACAAAACCAGGAGGGGTGGATGATTCATCAGAGGGTTGTGCTGCCTTTCAGAGGGACCTGTACTGGCTGGACAATCGAGCCAGAAGGAATCTTATAGAGTTTAACCAAGAGAAATGACAAGTCCTGTCTCTGGGAAGGCATAACCAACACCATGCACCAGTACGGAGTGGGGGGTGACTGTCAGGAAAGTAGCTCTGCAGAGAAGGACCTAGGGGTCTTGGTGGACAACAAATTGAAAATGAGAGAGCAACATGCCCTTGCAGGAAAGTGGATCAATGGTACCTTGGGCTGCATTAGGCAAAGCATTGCCAGTAGTTTCAAGGGACATGAGCCATTCCCCCTACTCTTTGCTGGTGAGATTCACCTAGAGTGCTGCGTCCAGCATTTGACTCCCCAGTACAAGAGAGACATGGACTTATTGGAGCACATTCAACGAAGAGTGACGAAGATGATGAAGGGACAGGAGCATCTCTCCCACGACGAAAGGATGAGAGCTGGGACTGTTCAGCCTGGAGAAGAGAAGGCTCAGGTGGGTCTTATCAGTGTGTATAAATACCTGATGGTGGGAGTAAAGAAGACAGAGCCAGACTCTTCTCTGTGGTGCCTAGGTACAGGACAAGAGGCCATGTGCACAACATTAAAACACATGAAATAACTCTTGACTGTAAAGAAACACTTTTTTTTTACTATGAGGGTGGCCGAACACTGGAAAAGGTTTTCCAGAGACATTGCAGTCTCCTTTCTCGGAGATGTCACAGACCTGACTGGACATGGCCCTGGGCAACCTGCTCTAGGGGACTTTTCTTAAGCAGGAGGGTTGGACTAGATGAACTTGAGAATTTCCTTCCAGCCTCATCCATTCTGTAGTTCTGTGACTGTAAAATTCATCTTTGGTTAATATTGTGTTTGGATAACACAAAATTAAAAAAACTCAAGAAAAAAATATTTGGTCTTAGTCTGTATTACTTAAATGTAGAAAGAAAATAGAAGATGAAGGAAGTATAGGTGATATATAGAGGATTTATTTTGTATATGGTATGTGAAAACAGTTGTCCTAAGCACAGAATTTAACTGTGTTTTCTAGCACAGTAAGAAGCAGTGCTGTATACATTTAAAAATTCTGCAATTAAACTCTTCATGCGTCATAAAGACTGATAAATCCCATATTTTTGTTGGAATATCAGAGGAATACTTTATATGTATAACTTTCACAGTGACTGTATACAAAGCAAGCTTGGTTCTGTCTATAATTTTTGGGATCTGCTGAAATAATTCCTCAGTTTCTAAAATCCAACCCCATGGACAAAAAAGGATATTGTACCAATTTTGTGTTTGATGTATCACCATAATTAAATCTTTAAGAAAAAGTCCAAGACTAATAGTCCTTAGTGTAGCTTGTAAGAAGTGAGGAGCATCAGCTTGTCTGATGTGAGCCATTAGTTTGGTGATGTACAGAGGCTGCCACTGCATAGAGCAAATTGGTCAGAACTTGGGAAAACAGAGAAATAAACCAATTTCTTAAAAGCATAAATGATTTGGAGTAAAGTGAAATGAGTGCATAATCTAAGAAGCGGAAAGGACCTCTAGGGCACAACTAGAGAAGGATAAAAGTCATTAATTTTCTACCTACAAATTATAGGTGCAGCAGAGTCCACAGGTAGCTGTACTTCTGGCTCAGGAGCCCTCTGTGTCATCTCAGACAGAAAGCTGGCTGTGAAGTCAGAGGAATTATGCACACCTCATTCAACAAAAAATAGATAGGTATTTTAAACTGAATTTAAGTGATAAAAACCCCATTTATTTTAAGCCTGAAATATTTAACTCTAAGACAGGAGAAAGTACTTGGTAAAACCCAGAGTTTGGTTGTGAGCTGAACTGACTTGGTGTGTGGATTAACTGTATGAGCAAATAGCACTCTGGAAAATAAACTGTTTGAAACCGTATGATTACAAAATAGCATGTTGGTTCAGAAGCTCTGTATGATAGCTTAAAAAAGATGTCAAGGTTTCAGTCTCAAGAAAAGACATGAAGAGGAATTGAAGTAATTTACTAAGGGTAGGGAAATTCTCAATAAGCTACAGAACAGAGCTAAAAGAGACCGACTAGTCCACAATTCTTGCCAAAAGAGCACTCCACTCACCTGAAGACAGAGGCTAAGGAGACCAGCTTGTAAGGTTCAATACAAATAGGACCAAGTACGCACACTTGCTAGTCACTGTATTGAATGTATAATCTTTGTACACGTGGGGACCCCAAAGAACTAAATAACTATCAGAAAAGAATGTTTTCTACTACATACAATGGGAAAAATTCTGGAAAAGATGTTTAATTCAAAGTCTTTCACTAAGCTTGAATGATAGCAGGGTTTTGCATGGATCATTAGAAAAAGGAAGTTTGCATCTTTGCACGTTCAATCCTTGCTTAAAGAGATGCTATTTTTTCAGACTGTCTTTTTGGTTACGCTTTGCATTTGACGTGTGTCAAGAAAATGTGTTGTAGAAAAGTATGATGTCGTGACAGCTATTAAATCTGATGGTGTTTTACACTACAGAAAAACAGTTCAAAGTATGATAAGAGAGAATTAGCAACTTTGGAAATATTAAGAGTGTGGGCTAACACTATAGAAATAAAAATTTAAAAATCTGTGTAATAGAAACAGCACACCTGGGAGAGAAGTTAGCATAGCAAAGACCAGAGCTAGGTCACAGTATGAGTGACCTATCAAAGATACTTGTTCTCAAATGCAAGAGTGGCAAGCAAAGATTTCTTTGGAGTAGTGAACTGTGGAGTATGATGTATGCCTAGTTTGACTGCTAGCAATCTGAGAGTGCTCTGATACGGAAGTGCCTAACACATGTAAGATAAGTTTCTTAATAAAGAGCATAAGGAACTAAAGACATCATTTGTGAAATAGTTGGAGAGTAAATTAAAGAACAAGCTGTCTATAAACATAGGTAATAAGAGGTCTGATAACGTTCTCTGAGAAAATCTGGTTCAAAAAGAAAGAACAGGGGAATTCTTCCACATAATGAGCTATCACTAAAATTATTCGTCAATATGCTCAGATAAAGAAAGAAGCTTTGGTCTTGGTCCACTGGGATAAAAGATTTTGTGTCTTTATAATGGGAATTCAGTATAAGTGAACACAACCCAATTACTGGAATTGTCAGGTAAATAACAGAGTAAGGTTGTAGAGATATATTTATTTTTTAACTACATATTTATGATTTTCATATTGAATACTAATCTGGAAGAAAAGCTGTATTGTAAATGCATGCTCCAGAGAATTTTGTGTAAAAGGACAGCTGAAATAGATTATATACATGTCAATCTGTTACAACAATAAATCTGTTTGATCTTCCATGAAATATGGAATACTCTTAGTAGAAATATTGCAAGGGATGAGACATACTAAAGAAACCATTTAAGTCATAAGGTGTGAAAAGCAGCACATTTGTAGAATCTCTTATCAATTGAAAAGTAATATCTGAGTAGGAGAGAATTTTTTTGGGAGGTAACTGGGCAGTGATTCGCAAAATATTCAAGTAAAGAAAACATTACTTTTATTTTTTGTGTATGATGAGAGAATAACTGAAGTTTTAAAGTGAAGGAACAAAGATGCTCTACATCCCTGCAGTATGATGCCTATGCCAGTGTAAATTGGTTTGGGTCAGCCTGGCACACCAACCTTTACCTGCATGTCCCAAGGGAAATTCCTGTGCATTTATTTTCCTTTGAGTTTCAGAAACAACATGCAAGAGAAAAGATGCCTTCCGTGCAAGACATGGGATGTTATTCGTTATAAAGCCTTCTCAAGCTATTAGCTGTCCTCAGCAGCCTGACTGAATGGTGGGACATAAGGGGCATTGCCCTGGTCTCCTGTGTCGGGTGGCTAGCCCTGCTGCAGAGAATTAAGCTCTCCAAGGTAAAAATCAGTATCAGGGAGACTCCTCTGCATTTGGTTTGTGGTAGGTTGACCTTGGCTTGCTGCCAGGTGCTCACCAAGCTGCTCTCTCCTTTCCTGCTCCTTCTTCACTGAATTTGGTGTCTGCACAGTTGTTTCTTTCATGTTTTCTCACTCCTCTCTCCCACAGCGGCTGCACAGTGCTTTTTACCCTTTCTTAAATATGTTATCCCAGAGGCACTACCAATGTCACTGATGGGCTCAGCTTTGGCCAGCGTCGGGTCTGCCTTGGAGCCAGCTGGAATTGGCTCTGTCCAACATGGGGGTAGCTTCTGGAGTCATCTCACAGAAGGCACCCCTGCAGCCCACCTGCTACTAAAACCTTGCCACCTACACCCAGTGTTCTGTTCTTTCTACGTATCTCACAATTCTTTAAGACTCTCAAATAGATGTCAGTTCTGAGGCCTATTTATGGAAGACAAAAATCTAGGCCAAGGCAAGTGGAGGAATGTAAACTGACGGTCCAGCAAAATGTGCTCTCAAATCAATATAGCTCTGAATTTGTTTATTAGTAAAAAAGTATCCACAATCCTAAATAAAATGTTGCTTCTCTGAACCAACCTTATGTGAGACTTGCACCGCTAAAGAAGAAATCAGTGCAAGTTAATTCGTCTCCAGTAGAGAGATATGTCATGCCTAACACAGCGATATCTAACACAGAAGTACTTTTTAGTGATTGGAAGCAGAACGCTTGCAGAGAAATATGAGCAAAGAAGCTTGCTGTTTGTGCTGCTGCAAACATGTTTGAATTTGTAATCACTCCTCTGCAGTCAAAATAATAAGGTGCCTGAAGAAGGAGCCAGACTTGGAAGATGTTCTTTGCTGTTGTAATATAGCACCAATTGAAGGAAACCTGCACTGTGTCACCTGCTGATATTTTGTTTAAGAGAAAAGCAAAACCAAGAAGACCCTTCAAGGGAATAATTTGAGGTTGCAAGTCCCTCTGAACAGAAATTGTAATTTGAGTTTATGTAGTGCTTAGTAAGATAAGACACTGATCTCTACATAGTACCACTGTAGTTTCATCTCAATGAACAATATCTTTTTTCCCCAGAAATCCAGGAAAATTAAAAAAAAAAAGATAAAAAGAATACTTAGTACTGACATAAAGACAACCTTCATAATTTTCATTTCATGTCCTAGATCATTAATCTGGCCACAGAGAGTAATGCAAAGAGTAATGTCAAATAACACTAGTTCTTTTTTAGGAAAGATAGTATCTTAACAAAATTCTGTAGAGTACAAATGGGTCATCTCCTAGACACAAAACTTTTATTCCTTAATCTTAACAAGGGTATTTCTTTTATTTTCTGTGCATTTTCATGTGCAACAATGACAACATTGCTTGTCTGTTTTTCCTATATAATCAATGCCTTCAGCCAAAGAATATTAAAGATGGCAACAGAGAATATGATAGGCCTCTTGAAGGAGTTTCCATAGTCTTTGAACTGAAGGTTTAACTCATACCAAGCTGTAATTTTTGCCTGAAATCTTTGCTGCAGTACACTTTGGTTATGGTTGGGTATCTTATGTTACAGTTTCAGAATAGGGGAAATTATTGAAATCGAAACCTAGTTTTTCTTAAGTGAAAAAGCACTCTCTTCAAAAGGACTTTCAAAATCTTGACATTCTAAGATATTAGAGCTACTTGAATTCAGTGCTTGTGAGCTTTACTTGGGGTAGATATGTTTTATTATGGCAGAATGACATACTGGGGCAGTACTGTTAAGCACTTGTTTTAGCCTTATGAGGCCAACCTTCTCAGGGTCCTTCTAAGGAGAGTGAGCAGAGAGAGTGCTCCAACGAAATGGTGGGCTGTCCTGAACCTCTCCATAGGGATGCCCATCTCTCTTCATGACCATGGAGGGTTTCCAGAGAGCTGAGGTTCTTAAAGATAAAGTCAGCTTTTAAAAAATGCTTTCTGTCCTTATAAAGTCCAACAGTCTTTCAGTAGAAATTCAGAGTGTTTTCTGGTAAAGATAATTTGTACAACTATCTAAATGAGGAAAATTTGATGTGATTTGCACCTGTGAATCTAAAAATGTGTATACAATCTTAAAGCCAATATCCAAACTCAGCATTATAAATTTCTCTCTGTCAAGTATCCAAAAGAATGAATTTGGCAAATACTACACGTAGAACAGTGGTTGAAGAACACTGTGTCTTACAGGTAATTACAAAACTAATCTCTCTGTAAGTTAGTACAGCACTAAAATCTTAATTTTGATGAGTGACTACAGTATACTTTTTGTTCTGTGATCCTTTCTCACATGGTGCTCTGGAAGAGCAATTGTTTGGACAGATATCTGTTCATGATACTCAATATTTACTTGTCAAAAGGCAAAACCCTTGTAACAATGAGAAATACATATGTGTTTAGTTGATCTGGTTCTGCTTATTTAATAAACAGCAGTTGTAATCCCCAAAATTAAAAAAAAATAAAGAATTTGCTTCCATATAAGCAACTGACAGACAGGTTGAAAGGAGCACAAAGAGTTGTCACCCACAACTTTTTCAGAGCTTGCAGAAATACCGATAATTCCATGTACACAATATAGGATGAAAACTTTTTTTTTTCTTATTTTTATAAAGACTTAATTTTCCTTTGTTAAGGAAAGAAAAAATATTTTCTAGTGAAGAATTAAAAATATCTAAGTGTATGGAAAACATCCAAATTACAGGGAGGTAAGCTAGAGTGAAAATTTAGTGCACGTTAAAAGCTCTATGGTATACATACTTTCCTAGGTATATGGACAGGGAAGACTGGAGCAAAAAATAATGTTTCAAAATTTAAAGTCCTAATAGCAAATGGTTACATCCATAAGATCAAGAAAAAGCAGAAGGTTAGCATTTTAGGGTCACATGGTTTCTGGTTACAACATTTGAACCCCATTTACTAAAAAGTAAGTTCTGACTCTTGCAACAGAGAATTATAGAAGTGTATTGAGTGAGATCTGTGCTTTAGAGAACAAATACATCCTCTTTCCCATTTTGTCCGCATTAAATATTTCTGAGGTCACACTTAATCAGACAAAGTTGAAATTAAGGTTATGCACTTTAAAGCTGTTGATTTTTATGGAAGTTAAGCCTAAATGGATCATTTTCCCAAAAGAACACAGACTAATTCTTTAATGCAATAGTCCAATTTTTGAGTCAGAGTGGTCCTGAAGTTGTGATTAAAAGGAGATCTAGGAATTACAATCAAATGATGAATATTTTTCTACATTTTTCTGTAAACTGACTTTAAATTTGTGAATTTTAGCTGTAGAGATGAAATTCTTACAGAAAGTTATTTCTGATCATCTTTTACAAGGTGAATGAACAGGAATATCCTAAGAAGACATTTCTGTTTGACTTGATTTTTATTTTAATATTGCCATTGCTACCGAATTTTTTGCACTGACTTTTTTTTTGTTTTTACTTGTAAGAACTTTCTAATCTAAATGCTTATTTCAGTACGTTACACCACTATGTCCACCAGTAATTATAGGAATGCTTTTATTCAAATGATCTTAATACTTTGAGTTGTTAACCCTTTTGAAGCTGTGTCAAATATCTCAGTTTTTCCTTTTTTTTATTTTTTTTAAGCATGCCTTTGGTGTTTGGGAACAGTTTCATAGACAACTAGTAAGACTGAGGAAGAGTGACTGCTTTGACTTTGCTGTGCATTGAAAAATTAAAATGATTGTCCTTCTCTGGTTAAAACTACTTGAAATAAGAAGGCATATTTTCATTTTGGGAGAAAAATGTGTTATCTATGGCTATAGATCTGAGCATGTCGAACAGTGTGCTATTTAGAGCTTCACTGAGAATGAGATAAATAATCAGCAACTGATGGTTAAGCTTCTAAAGGTTCTGTTGGTACTTAGATCCCACCAATATCTCCCACTAATTTTCACTTTCCGTGGGAGTTATGCATCAAAGTATGGACTTTACAAAAGGTACCCTGTCGTGAATATTTGAGAACTTTGTCTCTGACCTGGTAATAGCAATGAGCTAATTCTGAGATTTATAAAGAAGCCAGCTCTCTTTTCTCTGAGGTAAAATCCCACTCTCGTCTTTTAGCTTTCTACTGCTGTCCTATGAACACACTTGATCTTCCCTGCTGCCATGGAAGAGAAATAAGAAATGAATCCTTTGATCATCTGTTTCTTAAATGGAGCCTACTTCCATTCTTACATGGTTGGAAATTTAAAAAAGAAGTGCCAGAAGTATCTTATGTGAAGAAAATCAAGTAAGTTATGGATAGCAAGAGTGTATTAGTTCTGAGAGAGGGAGATAATATTGATCATAAAGCTGTGGAAAAGCTTTCAGTGAATCTTGAGTGCACAGACTGGGGAGCAGACCACACCTAATTTTTCCCTCCTGAGCCAGAATGTGTCACTTAACGGCATGTCTGAATTTCATGAATTTCCAAAGGAATATTCTGCTCATCCATGACATCTATCCCATCACCCTGGAGTCTTTTTCTCTGTAATGAATCCATCTGGACATGACATACATCAAACAAAATCTTGCAATCCAACAGTATTAAACGTATTTCAAGTGCTTTCCTTTGTGTTCTTATAATGACTACCAGCACAGATTTTGCTTTCCCCAATAAATTAATAATTAACTTTTGCGATGCATGAAAATTGACTGAAGCATTCTGCAGCAACATGTGGGATGGTTGGGAGGAATGATTTGCAGTCCTTTTGTGTTAATTTCTTCATCTTTTTCTCCTTTTTCTAGGAAATGCACAGAGTATATTGAACACTTTTATTGCCAACATGCAGTTTTAAATCATTGTTGGGATGAAGAAAAACATGGAAACAAAAGTGTTCAAATCTATTGTAACAAACTAGAGTAGATTTAGGTCAGCTGTTAATTATCAATATTATTTAAAATTAATTTGTTAGATTTTTGATTGCTATTGCTGTAAATCAGAATTTTAGATAACTTACAAAAATGTTTAATTACTCATTTTCCATGTAAAATTTGCTCTTAGTATTTTTATTGTGTTGCTGAATATATAAATGAGATTATTCTCATGAAATTGACTGGGTGACTTCAAGTAATACATGCGTGTTAATATTTTAAAACAGATTTCTGGAGAACTCGCTTGTATTGAAGTTTATGACAGGCTGGAGGTGGCTTTATTTTCCTCTGTATTTGTCCATGTACCAACAAATGACCTGAATGAATGAATCACAACAATGTCAGCTCTGCACTTTTATTTTTAACTGTGCAATCTGTTGTGATTTGAGAACTGAATAGTAGAAATACCTCTTGTTATGCAGGAAAAACTCCTCTGTCACACAGCCAGTGTTCACCTGGAGGGTGTACATGACAAAATATTGCAGGCACAACTTTACAGTATACATATTACAATTAAAAAATTCCACAAGGTAATGACATCGAGATGGATTTACTTGTTCTATACTCTGCTCTCCTCCTTTAGAGATCACATTGCTTAAACCTAAAATAATTTACATAAACATTTGTGCATTATTTATATCTACTTTGTTCTCTGTTGCATAACTTTAAGATTCCCCAAGTTGTGATGGGATCTTCCTGGCAGGGAGGAAGATGTGGTCATCAAGTCACCGAATGTTCAACCCTGCTTCAGGGAGTGAAGTCCAGCACATTTTTTCAGGAAGTGTAGGAAGGAGACAGTATGATGAAGGATGAAATTGTAGTGTTCAAGTAATGTAAATGTTTTCCTGAGACAGACTCTTCTTGAATATTTTTTTCTTTTTTCTCTTTTTTAATAAACTTATTGAGGGTCTGCAAGCTCTTATTCATTTTTAAAGGTAGCATAGACATTTGCTTTAAGGCAATAGCAAAAGAAGATGTGCCCAAACAGTTTTGTGGTCATATGTTATCTTGGACTTATCAGTTTGAATGCAATTTGATTAGTTACCCATTATTCTCATATGGATGTGGCATCCATGTGCGGTCTAGGAGCATCCCATGTTTTGCCATTCTTTTAGCTGGTTTTAGCAGTTTTTAAGTGTTTTTCTAATTAGAAATTAGAAAAGAAAGAGTTTTGTTTTAAAAGACTTCATGTCTAATAACATATGTACTTCAGATATAAGATTTGAAGCTTTAACTGAGGGAAAAGCAGAGGGGATGTTTGCATTAGAAAGAATAAAGAACAAGTAACTCTTATCTGTTGCTAACACGTTGCTTTCCCTAAAACATTCTGTAAATACCTTCATTCATGTCCGGACCTGACACACAGTATATTATCTTTTGCTTAATTAGGGGTATTTTCCGTCCCTTCTCTTCTTCTCCTGCAGTGAAAATTCATTTCTAAATTTTATGAGATGTCAGACTTCCTCTAACAGTGTGAAAAAACAGCTCGAAGGCTCTAAGTAAAAGGTTTTAGGCCATGATTGACGCAGTATAGTAGGTCATATGCTCCCCTGACAAGCAGTAAATTCTGAGCTATACTACAAAATACAGGTGTTTCTAAGGAAGATTCTGACTGGATAATTTGTGAGCATCAGCCTATATATCAAGTGTAGCAGAATGTAAATGGCTTGTGGAGAATCTTTCTTTGCTGGATGTGCCCAGGAAAGAGAGGATGCTGTGTGTGTGACAATGAATTATATCTAACCAATGGAAATGGGGATTACAGATTACACTGATGAAAAGCACAACCATCACTCAGACAGACTTTGACAGGACCTTCCAATCAAAATTCCACTTTCCAGCCCTGGTGGATTAATTTACAGACACGCACACATGCACAAAATTTGAAGCCCTGTTGATGAACAAATCACATCCTCGCAAACAAACCTGGCAAAAAACCCTCTTGGAAATGAATGTTTTGTAAATGTAACCAGTCTATGACATGACAGAAATGTGTTTGCACAAAACACTTTGTAACATAATGTCAGAATGCTTTCAATGACAATTAGGATTTTTTCCCCTGATACTCTAGTACAAAAGGTATTTTGCTACCATGAAGAAAGATGGTTCCTATATTCCTGGCTATTCTGGAGCAGTTAATGATGGATAGACAATTTCCACTGGTTCAAATTTTGAATTACCGGTAGTGCATAGAAATTGCTTCTTGGTACCCTGCTTTTCTGTGACGTGCATTTTCTGCTTTCTTTTGCTATTTGGTATAATTAGAGCTATTTGCATGAAAAGAGAGGGTTGCGGAAGGGGTGGACTTAGAAATCCACCTACTCTTGCTGTTTATTCTTTGCATAAAGTCATAATCCCTGATGAAGTAATCAGCATTTCTGCAATGGCAAATCATTAAGTCTCACAAAGGAAGCTGCACTTCAGGGATTCTGATCCGAAAGGATTCTGAGGGCTGTTACCTGGCGGCTGACTTCAATGGGACCTGGAGACAGACAGCGTTTCTCACTATCAGACCTACTTTCCTGAAGTCAACCAGTAAAATTGCCATTGTTTTCTATGAAGCAGAATGGTACCCTAAATGAGAAAAAGGAAATGAATATTGAAGAAACAAAGATGCTTCTTTCATGCAAATTACTTTACTAATAAATAAAAAAGGAGGAATTAGAACCAGGAAATATAGGAGATAAAGAGAAACTGTTGTCTGAATTAATGCCTTTCAAATTTTCCAATGAGGCATTTAGTTAGCATTTAGTAGCAATGTTCATTATACTTTGATAATTATTTAGAGCTTTCTCCCTCAGAAACTGGTTGTAGTAAAAGACTGTATCATGGTTCAGTAGTTAGGGATTCTTTTACACCATTATGCAAAAAAGAATAAAGAGGAGTTTTTCTAGGGGGGAGGGCTGGGAACCTGGAAAATAAAGCAGCTCAATTAGAGAAGACCTGAAGTTAATGGGAGTGAGTTCTGTAGGTTATGTATATTTTAAATTAGCAGATTGCAAGAGAATAATTCATATTAAATTAAAACTAAAAAAGAAACACCACCATCCCACCTCTCCCAAGCCAGAACTAAAATCTCTCCTTGCTGTCTACCCACCATAATATAAGTAAAAGGGAAACACAAGTAAAATGGGTGGTGTATATCCAGTGGATGTAGAAGTCAGTACTTGTGAGCTGTTACAGTGCGATAATAGTAATGTTAATTAAAAGCCTTGCGTTCAATTCCTGTGACCACACTTTTGTAAGTTACTTGAAGTTGGCTGACTCCTGAGATTGTAGTTTGTGCGAACACCAAGATCTGTCTCCACTGAGCTAATTGCTAAATTGTACCCAACTTATGCATGTATTTAGTCAATATGTTGTGCTAAAGGTGAGACAAACACAATAAAATAATAAATAATGATGAAACTGTATCTGTCTTAATTACTGCCCAAGAAGAAAATGCTGTATGTACAAAGTGCCTACTGGGAAGTTCTTACTTAATAATGATACCTATTGAGAAAAACTGATTTTTTTTTCCCCTACATTTTTATAAGGATGTACTACTTGATATTAGAAGTCAAGTTAAGGAAAAAAAAAAGATTTAATAGTGTAATATTATTTTAAAAATCAGAAATATGCAAAGAAATATATTATTCCCTTTAGTTTTTTTCCTGTCATTAATTTGTTCAGAGCATTTATTAGAGTCTACCTATTTTGTTTCAACTTGACCCAGTCAAAGTAGTTTGAAGACATTTACAATGATGAAGAGGGAGCTTCAATTAACCTTCTTGGCTGAGATATTTGATATGCATGAGTTACTATATAACAGCTTAATTATCTAATATTCTTTGTAAAAGATTTCTAATAAAGAATGGAATTGATTTATATATTACGAGAGCATAATAATTTATTTAATTTCTCATCAGATTTCTTTTGCCAAAATGTATGTAAATTAACTAGCAAGCTATGGGATCAAGACCAACAGTCAGGACCTGACAACTTTCTAACTCTATGTATGTTTTGATAACTTTGCTTTGAAGGAGAAGCAAAGCTGCTGGTAACTAATAACCAAGTACTACAAAATTGCACTGCAGCTCAGAACTCATTAAGACTATAGAGATATATTTTATTCTAGAGATCCATTGTCATAATTTGTACCACAATAGATAAAAAAGATAGACTAAAATGATTTTTTTTTTAAAATAATTTTACAGGTCCTAATTAATAAACACATTTTTAAATGATGTAATTTACCCCTACTCCTTTTGTGACATCAGAATAAACGTATTCATTGTTTATGTATATGAATATATACGTATTCATCTTTAATAAGAATATAAATACAAATTTTTTCTTAAAGATCACATACTTGTGAAAAAGAAGTCAGGAGTAGAGTTGGGCTCAACCATGGAAAAAATAATCACAGTGTTTCAGACTAAGTCCTGGTTTATCTCAGTCCTGATGCAATCCAGGGCCACCCCTAGCATGGAGTGATCAGATTCTTTGGGTACCTGGTGGCCCATTGCAACAATACCAGTCAAATAGTGTTTGTTTTTACTGGATCAACTGTCAAGGCTTCTTAATGAGAAAGATAATTATCATATTACAAAGGAGGAAACTGAGGCACTGAGAATTGAATGATTTTCTATTCAATGAGCTGGTGACAAAAAAAGGCACAGAAATTATGGCTTGATTCCCCAGTTGTGTGTATTACATAGAATTTGTTCCCACAGTGCTACCACATTTTGGTTGCGGTGTAAGGGGAACGGGAAAAGGGGTTTTTTTGTTTGTTTGTTTGGTTTAGTTTTTTTGTGTGGAAAAGATTCAAATCTAAGAACTGTGGTTTTGAAAAGAGTTTTCAAAAAGAGCCAGGACTTTAGTTGGCAAATGAAAAGATGGAAACAACCAGGGTGAAATCACTGCTGAAGTTGATGTGAAATTTGCCACTGACTTCTGGGAATCCAGAATTTCACTGTAAGGTGAAGTAGTAGGAATAAAATCTCCAAACACCAGAAAAGGATAGTTCAAAGCTGACATTTAGGAATAGGTTTGGGAAGTGAGTAAGGAGCAAGAAGGAAGTAGAAAATAATGAATTCAGGGCTGTAAGCAAGAGTAGACTTGCACAGATTTCTAAAGGTGAGAATAAACGAAACAAAACAGTCTCTCATCACTAAGACAAGGTGAAGATTAATATTTTTGCATGAGGGTTTGTGTTTTTTCGCTCTTTTGATATGTATTTTCCTCTCCAGTAATAAGCACAAAGCTAATAAGCATAAATCCTTGGCAAGACAAACACAGATAAACAGGGTTTGCTAAAATTGGCCATAAGTGAGTTCTTATTTTCTAGAAAAATACAGATTTTTTTTTGTTTTGTTATTCAGACATTTTGCTTAGTTAAGAAATTTCTTATGTTCTGTTTCAGCAAAAAGCCCAGAGTCTCATGTTGTGTACAATAAATCTCTAAAATATCACCATTCCTGTCCTTCCATGAGACATTGTTCATTATGTTTTGACCTAGTTGCTCCAGGTTGACTCCACCCTTTAGGTCCCTGCAATGAATGTCTTAAGTGCTCTTTATGATCACAAAAGGGAATTTCATCTCCAGCAAGAAGGCTCTCTCATCTGTAAATTGGTATGCAGGCTGTAAAGGATGACCAAGGGTGTGGTGAAGCTTCTGCCCAGCTGTTGGCAGAAGGCTGGTGTTCATGTAGGTCTTAGTCAGAGATGATCACTTAGCACAGTGTCAGGGTCCAACCCAAAGATTTTGCTAGAAAATTCAGAAGCTTGAGTGATATAGAAGATGCAGGGTTTGTTCTGTTTAGGGGTTTGTATTTTTTTTTAATTTACTCCAAAATGTATACATCTAATTTCTGCTTAAGTTATATTTTAATGCTTAAGTGTCATCTTGGATAGAGAATGCATCCTATGCTTTTCATTTGTACATTGTAATGCAAGGATGTAATTACCTCCATTTTATGAAAACGAAGCTGTTAACAGTAATCACTCTCAGTGTGGGACTGAAATGTAAGGCATGAACTAGGATTTCTTTGTTAGAAAGTTTCAAATTGTATTTACTATGTGAGATTTTTCTCAAGCATTTCTTGTGCATCACAGGGCCTGTCTGCGTTACAAGTTAGTGCAAAAATAATGGTGAAGTTCTTAATTTGTTGACTGGGATTAGAGCTTTCCAGTCTACAAAATGTATTAGTAGAAAAGCCTAGGTTTATGGAAAATTGTTGGTTAGTGAGTCAATGCTTCAGGAATAGTATAAATCTGAGATACCTTTGTTTCAGCTGGAAACTGACCTACTTAACTACAGAACAGGTTTAATCTGGCTCAAAGTGACGAGCAGGTAGTGTTCAGGATATTTAAGCTTCTGTAGTGAAGAGTTTGAATTTACAAAGAGAAATTCAAATGATCTTGGATAGTATTCGTAGTATTTCAATCCCGGAGTCTCATTCCTAGACTAGTCAATGAAGACTGATTCAAAAGTAAGTGTCAACGCCATCCTAAACTACAAAGTAGGCCACCAATACCCGCTATGGTAATGAAAACATCATAGTAATTATGGGGGCAGAGAAGTAGAAGGTTTAAAACTGAAAAAAAAAATTGAGTACTGACCCTTCATCTAGGGCAGCTGAAAAAAAAGTAATTTTTTATTAACATAAATTCACTTTAATTTTGAATTTTTTTTTTTTCAGATAGTGACTGGTTCACTGGAATAATAAAAAAAAATCTGACAATTTTTTACCAAATCAGGCCTTTTCTTCATTATATGTCAAGTGTTGGAAGTAAGGCATGGGAAGTAATTATATGACAAATCTCAAAAAGTTTTGAAGGAAAGCTTTGATGAAAAAGGGGAAAAAAATCCCACTGAAATTGCTTAGAAGTTTTCTGTCACCAGAGCAGTTCTGCTTCCAAGCACCATTGATATGTTCGGTTAACTGCTTTAATATAGCCATATCCTGGGATTGTTTATCTTGGGATGCCAAGAACAGATGATATCATTAACTAAACTCTTATGGAGCGAAGTTACTTAATATTTATTTTCCCCTCTCCAATTGCAATTTTCTAGTAGCCATAAAGGAAGAAAGACATTATTTGCATAATGAGCCCTTTTCTGGATCTCTTACCATAACATAAAAAGGGGTGATTTTTTTTCTTTATTAGTGACATATTCACCAAATATTCATCAGATTTTCCAGTAAATTCTAACAAAATGTGACGAATTCATGGAAAAGAACTTGACCAGAAAGAATAGAAGGAAGAATAAATATCAACACACTGAAATATCTTGGGTTTTGTGTGTTGTTACAATCAATGTGCAGGTGACTGAAATGGTGAGAAAATAGTTGTATTCTTGTAGTTGACAATTTTTCCTCCCCTGTCATTACACTGTGTCATAGCATGAAGCTTTACAATGCTGATAGAGTTCCTGTAGGTTTGCTGAATGGTAAACACGCAAAAATCACTCAGCAACAGCTTAGAAAAAATATCAAAAGGTCTTTGTTTGGTGGCAGAGTTAAGTTTCTCCACTGACAACTTCAAGCAACAGGAATGCAGAAATGGAACATTCTCAGTCAAAACACTGAGCAAAGTTTAGGCACATCCAGGTATGTTCAGGATACAGAGTTCGTTTAGCAAGCTAAATGGCAAGATTACAGCAGATACACAAGCTGACAGAGATAAACTAATATTTTGGAAATCAGAAAACTTTTGTTGTAGGTACTGCAATACACATTTGTTGGCTGCTGTTGGCAAGGGGAGGGGAAAGAGGGGGAGGGGGAGTGAGACAGGAATGAAGGAAAGATTTTCTGCTGTCTTTTTTATCTCTCCTGAAAGTCCTTGAGGTTACCAACTGGCTTATTGAGATGTTTTAAGAGTTTTGCTCATGGCAATAAATTACTTTTTTCCAATTAAAATGCTTAAATGGTGCTAAAGAATTTTTAATTCTGAGTAAGAAAAGCAGGCCACATAGGAAACACCTTTTTCCAATAACATATCTAAACCTCATTTTCTTAAATGTGAAACTAAATTGCATTTTCTATTTTTAAAAATAGGTTTCATAAATTATTATGATTAGAGGCAAAAAAAATAACTATTTGATCAATTTAGAAGGAATACATAATAAAGCCTGTAAGTAACAGGCAAGTAAATAACATCAGGAGGCTAAACTGTGGCAGTTCAGAATTTCCTCTTTTCTTCCTTTTACATTAATGATGCTTGTGTGTGTACACATGTGTATGCGCACTTGTGTGGGTGTAAGTCCTTTTGTGAGCTATTAAAGGAGAAACAGGGCTCATTACATCTTGCAGAAATTGCAGTGCTGCCTTTGCACAGAAGGAAAGGGGAGTTAATTCAAACCCTCATGTAGTCACAGAGGATTGCTGCTCCTTTTGTGATTCCAGACACTACGGCACTCTGCACTTCAGTATCCAGACAATACTGGTAACTCTCAGTACATCCGCATACCTAGTGCATTCCTGGGAAAGATGACAAATAAAAAAAGAAAAAAAAGAAGAAACAAAATAGCTGGGAATCTCACATAATTTGAGCTTTTTAGCCTTTTGCCATGGGATGTGCATTTCAATGTCTGTTTAGGCTTGCGGATGATGTCAGCATTACAAGTGACAAGCCAAAGCTGTTACACATGGCCTCCTCACCCCCTCTGATGAGAAACGTAAGATGAAGACAGCATCTATCCATATGCGCAGAAGCGACTGGGGGAGCAGAGAGGCTGGCTGTGGGAGAAGTTTGTCTGGGTAATCTTGTTAGGAAACAATGCAATGTCATTTTAATGCCCTTTGAACAGCACCAATTTCAAGGCAGTAATCTGTTTTCGTTGCATTGCATGCAAGCATCCTGAATGGGCTGGCATCCGTCTTCTGGCAGGCCTCCTAGGACCTTTGAAGACAGGGCCTCTTAAGGCCCTCGAATGCCAACTTAAATGGATGTTTCATAGAAAAGCCAGCACAGCTCTGCTCTCCTTGTGGCTGATGATGTCCTCCCAGTACCAGCACACTTCCATTTCCCTTTGTTCGTCTTTATCATTGACAAATTATGTAGAAGAACATTTGTCCCAAATAGTGGAGTCTCATACGAAAAAACCCACACCTACTTACATAGAAAAAAATGTAATGATAATAGAACACAGTATTAGTAATATAGCAGCGACTTTCACTTCAAAGTGATGTGGCTTCATAAAGAATATACAACTTATATGTATACAGGCATATATAGATATACCTATACATACACGTGCAATTTAGGTGGCGAGTACCAGCCCAAACTAAACACTAGAAGAAGTGCACTAATGGGGATGACTGAAAGCTCATCTAATCCAGCAATAGAAGAAGCTCAGAGAAAGTATAAAAGAAGACAACTGCATATAATGTGATCTTTCACCAGAAATACCTGGTCATCTTCTAGTAATTAATTAGTTAGGCACTTCTTGAGCCATCTTGCTTTATTCCTCCTGAATTTATTGAATCCCTTTTGAACACATGTATACCTTTGGCTTTCACACTAACCCTCAGCAAGGATAATTTGTCAAATATCATATTAGTCAAATGATTCATTGCATGTCATCTTAAAAACACAAAACAAGCACACACACATCTGTATCCCACACCCCTAACACACACCTTGTGCTTATTTTGATCCCAATTCTACTTCTAGCGAGGATATTTTTCACTTGGTTGCCTGCTGAAATAGACAATCCTTGTTCTTAAACAAACAAAGCAAACAAGGAGTAAAAGAAAAAAATATTGTTATTCTTGTAAGGAGGGAAGACCAGAGAAACTGAGTAACTCACAGGGGGGACAGCACTGCAGGGCAGTGAACCCAGAACTGCTCCATGTCTCTTGGAGGAACATCTTTCCTTTGAGCTCTTTGGCTTGTAAATTTTGCTTGGTGGTTTGGAGAAAAACATAGACTGCAGCAGTAAGAGTGTCTTTCAGAAATCTGTTTCATGCCCCAAACCATGATTTGCAACATGCAGCCCCATCTCTTCTCATTTCCCTCCCTCCTGCCCCAAACACATGCTTTCTCCTGTTGCTCCTGGTCTCAAAATACGTGCAGCCTAACACGTACTTTTGTGCAATAATTCCCAATCATTTTTTTCTTTCCAGTTAAGATGGGAGCCTTGGAGTTAGGGATTTACTAGTCAACGTGATTCAGCAGTGGTTTGGCACACATCTTTTTCCTTCTTTAGTAGTTAGTTAGCTGAAAAACCCTCATATATTCATCATCGTTTCTAAACAACCACAAGTCAGAGACATTCTGACTGTATCCACCATTCCCAAAGTACAAGGTGGTTTTCTTGGAAGGAGCGACAGTATTGGGGTGGCAACTGAGGAATGTGTTTGCACTTAGTCATGTGAGCATTTCTTCTTTTAATCCCCTTAAAATCAAATAAGTTAAGCTGTTTTTATGAAGGTGTGCACTAGCATCACCAAAGGCTGAGTGTGTCTCCAACTTAAGTTCACAAGGAGTTATTCTTATAAGCTCTAGCAAACCCCATTTTGAGGAGAGTATATAACCCTACTTGAAAGCTTGATAATAAACTGAATATAATTATGGAAACATATGGAAGCACCATCTATAATTTTTGTATTTGGTATACATAATCATATGGTGAAGAATTTTTCCAAAGCATACTCAGCATATAAAGTGAATAATAGGTAATTGTTACTTCCTTTAACTACTTCAGTCGTTAAAGATTCAAGTTAGGATCCAAGATAAACTAACTTCAGGAGGTCAGGTTTACTATGGGTTTTACTATCCCATGTGAAACAGAAACAGAGTTGATAGTTTTCTTCAGGGCAAGAGTCCACTGGTAATTGACACTAAAACCTGTTAATTTCATACTCCTGCTCTAAACTTTTTAATCTTTCTCAGCAGCTGTAAAATGAGTGGTTTCTTTTCCAGTGTGTGGTGGAGCCAAGAATCCAGTCTTGATAAAGCTGAACTAGTCAGCTGAAAGGGAGAGATGAAACAAAACTGTGAGGAAGGAATGTAAATATGTTTGCAATAGCGAACAGTAATACAGGTCTTAGTCTTGAGTGTTTTAGCTTCAGTGCTCCCTCACTGGTTCTCTGCGTGCCTTAAGCACACGTATGTTTTTGCAGCCTTGCAAGGCCTACAGATTCCACACCATTTGAGTCAGGAATGGGGTTCGTTCTACGTGCAAGCAGCATCTAAAATAACTGGATGTTGATGCCTATTCAGAGCTGGTAGATGCTATTCATGTGATTACATTCATTTTTACTGTACAAGGTGTGTTCATACTTTAGAGAAAACAGATCGTGTTTGCTGTCTTTTGCTTACAATGGAAATTATGTAAGGGATTATTATAGGATCAGCTATTCTGACTCATTGGCTGGTAAACTAATTACACTGTGATGGGATGTTATTCCTATATGGATCGTAAGTTTAATTAGCTGTCAGGGTGTATAGCACCCTTGCATATAGGCACCCTTTGGCATTTTAAATATAAATAACTCATATACACCACTCATATTTGTTGTCTAATATCTTGTTAACACATTTTTGAAATTTTGTTTTGTGTACCAAGAAGAGCTTACCTCTTTCTTCAATTTATTCCTTAGCGGTTGTTTTGCAAGATGCGATATTATAATCAGAGACCTTGATTATGTTCTTAGGTCTCAAAAGCATGACTGAGTTACTGCATGTGGACTTTTCAAGAGCACACTCTAAGTCTGAGAGAAAGCAAAGTAGTTTAACTTAGCTTGACTTTCTTCCACCTTGGGTTAACTCAAAATTACCTTATCCTTGCTGTGGATAAAGAACACACAAAGATTGTTATCACAGCCAAACTTAAGTTCAGAAACTCTCCTAAACTGCAGTACTATCTGAACCCTTACTGTTTTTAGCACTCTACGCCAATAAAGACAAACATTTGAAGATATACCTTAATGTTTTTTTGAACATGGGTAATAAAAGTTCTCACAGACTTTTATTTCTTGATAGTCTTATTATCTAGAAGAAGGTAGGAAACACAGAATTTACTTGCCAGCATTTCAATTAATAAAAGAATAATGAAGCAGATGAACACAACAAATGGAGAATGTATTTACTCATACAAGATTTGCCTCTTTCTTTTAAGCGTAATGTGAGGGGGTTTTTTGGTATTTTTTTTTCCTGAGGAAGTTGTGGGCTAGAGGGTGGGGTAACAACACGCACCCTCTTGCATTCCTCCTGGCCCAAACTTGGATGTAACTCAAAGCCTGTGCTGCAAATCTGCCTGATCGTGAGTAGGAACATCTGTCACTGTGGTAAACACTAAAGTATTATGGGATATATTCTGATTTCACTCAAATCTGTTTTGAAATAACACTGCTCACTAGTCTTCAGAAGAGTGTATAGTAGTGACCTATCTTCACCTTGTGTGAAGAAGACAACTACCTAAGTAGAGCTACTCATTTTGTTGTAAATTAACTCTTTTTTAAAATTTTACAGTAATTTTAAAGTTTCTTTCATGTGTTGGGTTTTCTTTCCTTTTTGTTTAAAGTTTTTTTTCTTTTTAACAAGAATGTATTCTGTCCAGCTAATTGACCTGGCTGAGCAGTCAGTCAAATATTTAATAAGAAGACTTTTCCAACTTTTTTTTTCTAATTATTTGTTGTTGTTATGTGTATGTGTTGAATGTATACACAAATATGGTTTAGAAGCCTGAATTCATTAAAGAAAAGCCAGAATGGAAAACTTGATCTGGAAATTCTTAGCCCACAGAATACATTTAATGATTACAGATATGAAATGTTTTGGTTAAGAGTTTTAGAGCAAATGTAAATTCCTAAAGACTAGTTCTAAAGTATAACAAAACTCCAATTCTCTGCTGGAATCTGGAAGACTAATCATGTGGATAAACACGAGAACACATTTTTGAAAGGCTTTTGATCTCCCACATAAACAATGTACACTTCTAATAAAAAAGGCTACAGAGCATCCAGACGTTTAATGTGTAGGAGCATAGAAAGCTTTTCAATATAAACAACTCATTTAGTAAGGCTTCCAGATCTTGATGTGCCAGGTTTGAGTTCCAGATTCTAAAAATCGCGTAAAAATCAATTTATTTTTATCAAGAATTATATGAACATTGTCAGCAACCTAAACTGAGGAACAAGGAACATAAATTAGATTTAGTTTACTAACATAAAAATTTTGCTGTAATGGGAGTGGCTCTCATTCTTGTTTTACTTTCTCTTAGCAAACTAAAGCTAAAAAAAAATATGCATACAACACCTCATTTAAAAAGTATTAGGGTGTATGCAAAAGGGGCCTATCTACAATCATGCAATATGTGGCCGCTGGCATGTGTCTGTGGCAATGTGGCATACATGTGTGGAAATGTGTTATTAGATACCTTAAGTAACAGTCATTTTAATTATAGATTACTCACAAAATTGTTTAAGAGTGGGTAGGGAATGCCCCCCAAGACATTACCTACCTCCATCGGATCCCTTTCTTGAGAAAGAATTTCTTCTTCTGCAACCAATAGATACGAATGAGTCAAGTAAACTGAAGAAATTCTGACATAATATATAAAGGAACAACAACAACAACAACAGAATATGTATAGGTATGTACATATATATGTTTACTTCTCACTTTTACCCAGATGCTCCTCAATTGAAAATGCAGAGGCAGACCTTCGCTCTTGAATAGTACGTGAAAAACACATAGTTAAACCCCCATGTGACTCTTTGAAAGCATACCCCATGTCGATAGGCTTTCATAGCTCAGCTTCCAAGGAGGCTAAGCCTCATTCAGAAACCCAAATTATCAATTTCTCTTGTTTGGAAATCTTGAACAATTCAGGGAGATAAACATACTTCTGACCCATTGCCTAGTGATGCTTATTTTAAAAACTTCTCCTCAGTGGAAGTCACTGTGAAACAAAACACTATGACATTTCAGGCTTGTGTAGTTATGGACTGAAGTTATGTTGGTCCTGAAATACATTTCAGGCTCTGTGCTCTAAGCTTGCAGAGCACAAGCTCACCTCATTGAAATCAGGTTAATCCCTGAAAAAGTGAGAGCAGTCAATGGCACTAAAGCTTCAAATATGAATGATCACAAACACGTGAGGTTGCTGAAAGAATATCGTCTCTGTGGGAAGACTTAGGGAAGCGATGAAGTATAATCCTTTCAATGATTGTCCTTTTTCAGGAAAATTGCTCCAAACACCTCCTGGGATACATTCTTAGAGCTGAACCTTTATTTTGTCTTCTTGTTTTCAGAATAAACAAACAGGAATTATCTTTTTTTCTCCTTACAATAATGAAAGAATCAAATACTCTGGTGGACTATACGCTTTCTTTAAGCTGATTCCCGGGAAGGACACACATGTTTTGGTTTTGTTATCTTGACCACCTTAAACTACACTGTTTTTATCAATGTCGTTTAAACAGCAGGGTCAAGTATACAAAGGCAGTCCATGTATAGCTCTTATGTATGATCTGTCTGGTAACCAGTATGATTTGTCAGATATTCAGTGTTAATATTGGAGTTTTGGTTCATTACCTTTTTGACTCTCTGGGAATCACATTGTGAAATTATTCTCTTAATTCTCCATGGTAACAGCCACAGAGAAGTTGTAATAGACTAGTGGATGAATTTTTCCCTTGTAGATCAGGAAAGGAGGAGCCTGTTCCACTGCCTTCTCTCACATTAAAGAAAGCTTCACACGCCACATTTCTGCTGATTTTGAGAAATTAAAATATTTTGCCCAGACACCTCAGAATTTTATTTCATTCGGGGTTATTCAGATTTAGTTAGGAAGTCTGGTGCTCTGACACTAAATTGATGGACAAAAGAAACACTGGATATCTGGGAAGAAAAGTGATTTGTGGTCGAGATTATTCTACCCCACATGCTTGTGGAAATGGGTTTTGATCAAATCGTTTGAGGAGGTTAATAAGGGACGGCTTTTGGTGCTGCGCTTCTACTGATGAACAAATATGTTTGGCAACTCTGAAGCCATCCGTCAGCCAGATAGGAGGAAGCTCCATGGGGGAGGTGTCGCTTTGACAGATGCCTGCAGCTCGTACTTGAATCGAATGGATTGTACATCTGGCTGCCTACAACTATATCACACAACATGGCACAATCTCTTTGTCTCCCTCCCTCCCACACCCTCCCCGTTTATTCTGGGACTGACTCTGCAGCTGTGGCACTGACTTCATCATGCAAATCTGGGTTGAGTCTCCACTGCCTGCTAAGAAATGTTTCGCAGAAGTGTGGCTGCTGTCCAGACAACTGTTCTTGTCTCATCTTGTACTTCTGTTTAGACCTTTTGATCTCATTCCTGCCTCTGTTGTTTTGTTTGTTTTACTTCTTGTCCCAAGAATCCTGTTGCTTTTTTGGTCTCTGAAGCCTTTCCCTCAGTCGCAGAGCCAGTCTGTTTGCCCATGGATAACTGCAGTTATCCATCAAACCAAAGGACGACTGTGGCAATACAGTCTATGACTGGGAGGCCTTTTTGACTCCCGGATTTAAGAAGATATTTTGTGGTCAGCACTGACTGGCATTATGAGTGTCTTCAGAGGGTTATATATTGCCTGGAATACTCTGTTTATGGTGTGATGGTTGTCTGTTCAGTTGTTAAGTATTTGAAGTATTGCCATCTTTATACGTCTCTTGTTTAACCTTTAGCCCTTACAAATTTTTAAGTGTTGTTCTATGGAATCTTTGAGTCCTTGTTCTGCACTCCTTCCCAAAGTGGAAAGTCTTTGGGTTTTGCAGTGTCTAAACCATTCAGGTGGGTTAGTGAGTTTGAAAAAACTTACCACATGACCAGAATATTCATGTACACTTAATTCTAAACAAGCACAGAACTTGCAGGGGTTGTTTTCTTTTTTTTGTTGTTGTTGCTGTTTTTGTTTTCCTGGCAATGGCATAATTTATAATCACCTTCTTTTTTTTGCTTAAGAAAGTGTAAAGTATTTTGCATGAATAGCTATGTATTACTTGCTTTTATTTTTTTAATGCAAAATAAAATGAGTTTCACTCTGAGGACTCTGATAAAGTAACTCATATGCATGCTAAACAGCCTGGTTTGTCATAAAGCAATCCACTAAAACTTAGAAAATGTTTAGTTAATTGTAGGTGACAAGAAGGTTACTCAAGATTTTTTTTAGTTTCAATTTTAATATTTTATCTCAAAATGTGTGTTGTAGGTTGAGTGACTGCCATGAAGTACTATTGGAAGTTCTAAGGAATCAATAAAAAATCAATATGAGCACAAAAGGAAAAGGGGCCAGGTTTTATGTACTTTATTTACCAAAGCAATACATTGAGCTTGAAGGAATATGCTGTATTGACATAATACTATCTTCTTCAGAATATAATACATCAGAGCAATAAGGGATAACACTGTGGTGAGAGCAATTGGTCAGTGACAGAATAAAGAGTGCACACAGTTAAAAAAAATCTTCACTGTTCTCCTGCTGGACTGTGTCCTGTGTATGTCCACTGTCCTAGTAAAACCAACCCAGTTGCAAAAAGGAGACGTTTAGAGCAGCTCATGATTTATCAACTTCACATTTTTTTGCTTTGCTTACAATGAACAGCAAGAAGATGTAATAAGACAGTCCCCAGGCCACACTTGGGAAAATGAGGAGATAGGAGAAGAACTGCACTCTGGTTTAGATCTTGCTCTCTTTTCCGAACCCTTACAAGAAGGGCCACGGTTGCTCCTTAGCAATAACATTGGGTATTTTTTTCAGAATTTGAGTTAAACAATGCTGTCGGCACAAATCCTAGTACCGTACTTTACCTTAGTGTTGTCAGAACACTGGCCACAAATCAATAAATTTGTGTGGATATACCACACAGTGATATTGGTTTTCCTTGGGTCTGTGCTGTACATTTGCACAAGTAGAACTATTACAAGATCTTGCAGCTTAATGATACATATCCACACAGTGACCTTCAGTCTAAGTGGCTGAAGCTTTCCAAATCTTAAATTTTGGCCACAAATGTCACTGAACTGTTGCATTTCAACAGCAGCAGCACACAAATCTACCAGCCTATTTTCCAGTCAGTTCTACACAAGCAGAGATTTCTGAAATATCTTCAGTGTTTAGCATAAAGTAATCAGAGTTATATAGTTATATTTTTTCCCTAAAAGTTTTCATGAGCAATGTTACGCTCTTCTGTAATGGCTCTCCATTTGTTATGGGTTTAAGAAAATCGAGTATAAGGTGCAGACAGTGCCTTATGAGGGACTCTTAACAAGTTAGTGTAGTCCACAAAAGATGTCTGACTAAGCTTAGTGATGAATATATGTAGAAGCTGAACTGCTTCAAAGACTCTCTAATCAGATCTGCTGGCAGTTTTTTGGTCTCTTCCATTTAGCTTAGGATGCTTTTGTGAAGTTCCCAACATATTGCTTGTGCCTCGCAAAGACAAATTCAGAATTGATCCTTTTTCCTCTCTGCTGGGAACTTACAAACCACTTTTGATGCTCAGTAATCAACAGTATGTGAAGACACAGAATAAAAAAAAAAGCAAACCCCAAAACATTAAGGTAAAAACATTAAGATCAGACTGCTACTAGTTGAAGACACTAGCATAACCTCTTCTGTCTCTATATCTGGGGATTTATGCCTTTTAATTAGTGTTATCTCTATGTCGGTTTTGTTTCTTTTAAGCTTTTTGCAAGTTTTCATGTGTTTAATGGAATAATTTTATTAAAGTGAGGGAGTGGATAATTTTGGAGAAAGCATGGATCTGTCTAAGAAGGGAGGCACTAAAATATAATATCAGTAGAGATGGGACAGACTGGAATGACCAGTTCAGGGATGATGTCAGAAGAGATTGTGACCTTTGAAAAAAGGTCCAAAAGTATTATGAAAGCATAGTCAAAGTGCACTCATGCTCTTAATATTAGGGAGGAAGTCTCACAGCAGTTTAGCACTTGTCACTGTCTCTGAATTACTAGTAGTTTGGAACCACTATCTTTTGCCCCCAAGGTCTGGCTTCATATGTATGTATCATTACAAAACACTTCACTGTTGGACACAATATTGGAGGTAGCTGTATCATAGAAATAAGCTATTATGGGAAAATATGAAGTGCATCTGTGCAATGTGTTTGAAGTATGGTATTCTAATGATACTGCCTTACTGGGAAGAAGCAAATTCTAATGCATTTCTCAATTTAAACTGCTGCAAGAGTGAGTTATGCTGCACTTGTAATGCAAAGTAAAGATAGAGGGTTGAAAGCTAAACAACAGCAAGCAATGACTTTTTGAATAACAGGCACAGCAAGTAAAACCAAAGACAGTGGATTTATACTGGTTTGCTAGGTACACCTAATCCTGACATTCGTGACCTCTGAGAGAGGGAAAGCACATACAAATGCATCCGAATTAGAATATATAAACAATCAGGTTTTGAAGCCTCCTTCAGGACAACTTGCCTACGTTCAATTTTTGTGAATCATTTTATTCTCAAGCATTATTACCAAAATAAGAGATATTCTAGGTCAGCCACTCTCCACAGACTGACCAGGCCGGGGTGTGCCTCCCTGAGAAGAGCCCAGTGTAGAACCTGTCTTTCAGAGAGGCTCCCCCCACCTCTGGTACAAGCAGGACAGAGTTCAGGAGCCCCATCTGCTGCAGTGAGTCATCACTTAGCATCTCCCAGCAGGATCAACACCTGTTAGCAGGGTGAGTTCACTGAAGAAAAGCCACCAGCCTGTTACGTGACAATAATAGCAGTGCACGTTGTACGCCTAAATCATAAACATAAGATTGCAATAAAATGCAATATCTGCATAAATCTGTCATCTGAAGGATATGGCTGGAAATGCCTGTACCTCACCCTTCTGTGCAAAATTACTAACTCAGTGTTATCAGTGAATTCAGAGAGCCAATGCTTACAAAACCAGCAAGTATCAGCAGAGTCAGCTATTGGAAATGCATGCAGGTAGGAATTCCTTTGTGGCACTTTTGTTTATTTTAAGTATCACACCCTGTCCTGGACTGAACATTAACCATTTCTGTCATTTTCTTTATTCATTCCCAGTTGTTCATTAGATTTTTTTTTTGTCCTTTGTTCAGCTTTGCAGTTTCAGTGCCTTAGATATGCTTGTTAAATTCCCTTTTTGGCTTAATGCACTTAGGAGAATTATTTTAATTAAGCCATGATAGTTAAGGTACATGATTTTTCCTGAAGATTAAATAGGCTGCTAGAAAAAGTCAGTAGTTTTTGGCTGCACCCTAGCAGGGAGATGCAACTCATTATTATCTGTCAAAAATGTGTTGTGTTTGCTGAATTTGTCAAAAGCAAAAGAAACATTAAATAAAGTATATTTTTCTAGTGGAGTGTGAACTTTCTAGCAGTTTTATCATTTTTTAATTTTGAGGCAGAGCATGTACATCACATTCATGATGCCTTCTGAGTTTCTCCTCTTGCTATCCAAGGCTACTATATAACTGTGAGTATACATATCTATTGGAGGACACATGAGCCAGATGCAGAGCGGGGTGGGGTGGGTGGAGGAGAGTCCAAAAAGGGCAACTGCCTTCACTTACCTGTGCTAACTAGCTTTTGGGGAAAGAGAAAGACTGAACCAAAACTTGTTCTTTAATTTAATTCTGGGGTTTGATTAGCCATATATATAATATTTCCAAAGACTAGAAGCTGCTGAAATTCTTGGCTTAAGTGGATGGCTCTTGGGTGGAGTCCTTGTTTTACAGCAAGACTGAATATGGCTTGTAATATCCTGTATGTGACTTAGCTGGCATTTGAAAATATATTTTGTGAAGGTGTATAAAGGAATCACATAAAAAAACCCTGGACCACTCACCTGGTTTCAATATTTGGCTTAGATGAGCTTCTTAATGCTTAGGTATAGCATAAATAAATGCATATAAACTCAGTGTGAAAACTGATGAGCAGTGTGATTATGAAACCTGACCCAGTATTAATGATTGCTGATGAGCAGTCAATTACCATGCCTTGATCCAGAGGAAGATCTTACATTCCAGAAGCCACTTGAACCATATTTACTCAGACACATCCAATAAAAGCCTATTCAACTCTAGTGCTCTTTAGGGTGATTTCCTATGGAAATTTTCCAGCCCGCTGTCTGATTGGGTGGAAAGATGTAATCTCGGAGATAATTGCATTTGCAAGATTTTGTGAAAATAGTGACTGGTGGAGGAGGGAGACATTCTAGGTGACGCGACTGAAAAAAAGGCTTCCAGGTGAGTTCACAGCTTCTTAGAGATTCCCTGGTGATGAAAACTTTCTCAGTGTTTGAAGCACCCCTTTGAAATAGAGGGGATGGAAGATTGCAGCTGCCTGCCTTGTCTACGTGTCAAGCTGGAACAGCCCTTTTTCTCAGAATCATCTGGTTGCAGCAAGTGTGGCTCCTCAAAGGGCAGTGCAGCCCCCTTCTAAATTGGAGGGAAGCTATGCAGCTGAGCAGCAACTGCTGCCGTGTAACTTGGGAGCTTGTGAACTATACAGGGCAGGTGGGAAAAAGTCTGCTAGACCCCTTAAGGTCTTGTCCCCCTTGCACAGTATGTCTGCACCTGACGCAGAGTACTTGGCTTGTAGGACTGAGACACAGACACACAGGAGACAAGGCAGCACTAATTCCTCTAATCGGGGAGGCATTTGTTTTATCACACTTTGCTGCAAGAGAAAACGAGTCCTGCAGGGTCAGACTACTGCCATTTGCCATAGAAGAGCATTCAGAGCTCTTAACTCCAATTGCGCTCCTGCAGAGCCTCCATTCAGGCTTGTCCTGGAGAGTAACAGCCCAATTTAACCTGCTATGCGGCATGCAAGAACTTGCCTTATGTAACCTGCTATCCGTTAATAGCTCTGGTTTCTATTAACTAACCATAGTAATTCAGAAATTAACAGAGAAATGTACGTTAAAAATAAGAAACACAAAGGAATAAAAATATGTAGGCGTTGAGGGCCTTGGGTTCCCTGGTGTAGGCTGGAGAAAGAGACGGTGGCTGGTCCTAGCTCAGGCACTGTTTATCATGTAAATCAATTGAATCAAGTGGAAATAGCTCTTAAAAACTCCTGTCTAGCAGAAATGGAACTTGATGGCTTAAACTTGTACGAACATATTTCAAGGCTGTCTGGAGCTTAAAATACTGATCATGCTGTGAATCGGAATCTTTTTTCTTGTTGGTATTGTTAACTCTTTGGTGTCACCGACTAACAACTCACATAGTCTGTTTTTTTATCAATTTGGCAAAGTTTTGTTTGTTTTCATGTTTCCACAGCTTCTAAATAACACTTTTATAAAGCTTTATAGCTGTCATTAATGGGTCTTCTCTCTAGGGTTCGTCATGGTGACACCCTGGAATGTAAAAATCAGCCTCCTCACATTTTGGGCGAGCTCTAGTCACAGTCAGTTAGTGATGGGAAATGGAGACTTTGTAGTGCAAAGGAATTGATGTGTCCCATTGTCTCCCCTATCCCACTTGAAACCTGGTACTGAGTTCAGTCCCTCTACAGATGCTCCAGCTAAATTTGACCTATGGGGTTTTTTTTTCTGTCTTTTTTTCTGTCTTTCTGAACTAAGACCCTACTTTTTTACCTACAACCTAGCTTTAGTTTTTTAATGACACAGAAGGGTAATCATGTTCAGATCCATTTCAGACATCTGCCATGAAACTTGCTTCTTAAAGTAACTAAGTCTGCTTTCCTCTAATGTTCAACTGACACAGAAAATGTAAGCCTGCTAATTATTCTAGTCATCCATTTTCTTCTGTTGGTAAGATAAGGCGTTTGATAGGTATGGGCAGAACTTTCAAGCTATTTGGTTAACTTTCTCCCATTAAATCGATCGATTTCATAGGCACATTAATAAGTAAGTAGATCTGGACCTTTGTTCTCTGTTTTCCTTAAAAAATAGATAGTAGATGAGATTCTGGCCCACATAAGGACCACAGTTCTGATGCATAGTACATTTTGGAAAAGATAGATGCATCCATATTATTATGCATAAGAAATGACCTGATTGTGAGTCCTGTTAGCTGCCCTTAGCCTCTGTGTGAAATTAAGCTGAACGCTGAAGGAAAACATGAACTCTCCCACTTAGTCAACTTGAAACATATTCTTGTTTCAGCAGGAAAAATTCATTCCAGATATCTGAGGTGCATCAAATATGGGTTTGCTATTCGCTGAACCTTTAACCATGTATTTTTGCTAGAATATTTCATTAGGGAATAATTCAGACATTCAAAATAATGAAATGAGTGGGAGGTTTATACATTCATTTTAAAAACTAGTTTATATAGTTCCCATCAGATTATATTATTCAGTGGGTTAAAAAAAAAGTAGATAGAAATCCTTATTCAATTTCATATTTAATATTTCATTTACACAATTTCATTTTCAGAACAATGGGGAATTCCCTGAGTAAAGACCAAACAAACAAACAAAAAGAGGAAAAACAGCTGCTCATCTAACGGAGAGGTCTCTGACATCAGTTTGGACTGGATACAAGAATGAGTTGGTTTCTGTTATGTAGAAGGTCAACCTAGATGATCATAAATGTTCTGTGGCCTTAAAAATCCATAGAAAAAAATCCTTATTGATTTCAAAATACTGATGGAAGTAGATGGGTTAGGCCTAGAAAAACAGAGGAAGAAGTGTAAAAATAATGATTGCTTTTTTGATGAGACAGACACAAATGTGAAATCATACTTTTAGATTTTTTTTCTGTTGGTGGTGCTTTTTTGTTGAGTGTAATATTCAAGGAATGTTGTTGCTCCTCTCCATTTATAATTTACTTCGTGACCATATATAATGTTTTGAGCACTTACATTCTATTCACTCTGTATTGCTATTTTAATGCAAATGATTACCAAATAATGACTTTCTACTTAAGAAATAATCTCTATTGTTGCAGGATCTGCATCTGATAATTGAATATTACTAGAACTGTGCAGCCAGAGCAGAAGGTGCAGATGTATAACAGGGATCAAAATCAATTATTGGGCTGCCTCACACACAACAAAAGTGAACTATTGCTATTAGCATATTTTTTCGTAAAAAAAAAATAAATAAAAGAGATAATTCATAATGTTTTTAAAATTAAAACAAAAAGTATACCATGAATTCATTTTTTCAGGTGACACTTAATCAGAGTAAAAGTCAGCCAGAGTAATTGTTTTTAAACAATCACTGTATCCTCATATTGTTTCTACCAACCTATTAAGCATCTCTGAATGCAGATGGGCTTGTGAGATGGAGAGGTGAGTGCAGCTGTGAATTATGGAAAATTTTTTTATTGTCTTCCATGAGAAGTTTATGACTCAGAAAATGATGGACTCTACAAGTTTCTTCCACCCAGGAAACTGACTAACTGTGCTGTGATTTGTACACTCTTCTGTCTCTGTTTGAATCTTTGTTGTTTTCCACCTTCTCTTGCACGCACAGAGGCATGTATGTGTACACACACACACACATTCACTAAAAATCGAGAGAGATTCTTATTCAGATTTAATTCATTTTACTCGAAATGGCAAGTATTTTTATAGGGTTTTTTGTCTTTTTGGTATCACTTTCTCTTGCAAGGCACACGCTGCATAATCAGCCAACTACTCTGTAATTACGTTGCAAAGACTATGTAAATACCTAATTATTTTCATGCAGATTACTTGATAATTATACTACCAGTTACAAAGTAATTCAAAGAATAATTACCATGTAACTTCCACTTTTTAGATGTGAGGATAAGGCTTTGTTTTAAAGATATAGAGAAGTGCATAATTATCCTGGGGTTACATTCTACTCAGATTGTCGATTATCCTGTATTTACAGTATTATTATATGGCTACTGGGCTCAGTATCATGTTATCACAATTTGAAAAAAAAATATCTTTGCTCTCTGCTTTGTAAGAAGTATTAGACAATGCCAATGTTAATGTTTTTTCTACTTTCCTATTAATTGAAATGGATTTAAGACTTTTTTTGACTGTGAAGAAGAAAATGTCTTTGTACTAAATTGTACTGTCTTTTTTGAAGAAGAAAATGACATGGGCCCAGATTCTTAAAGGGCACTTGGATACTGAAAAGCTCAATGTATATTTTAAATTTCTAGAATGGATACCGTAGTGTATAGTTTATAAGAATAGTGCAGTGTGCCAGAAAAGATGTTGTCCCTCTTGTAGGCTAGCCTTGAGGGACAGAGGGTGATGGGTGTCATCTGCTGCTCTCAGGACAGAGTTGTTATCTTCTATTTGCAACTGCATAAAATAGATTTTGGGCAAAATATACAATGACCACTTTGCGGTATACGAAATGACTCCGGAACTGTCATTTCATTTCTAGCCACGAAGCTACAGATTAATGAATTGTTGCCTTGTTGGTACAGTTAATCTTTCATTACATCACAAAAAATGAAACTGCTTGAATAGCAAGTGATGAGAATATTCCTTTTCTCCTTCTGAGAAGCCCGGTATCTTGTTTGTTGGCTGTAGCCAGTGGAGAAAGAACAGGGCATTACAACATGGTTTGTTTCTATTACAATGCCCAAATACTCTCCCAATTATCTTGATGCTGAGTTTAGATGCAGTACACATCACCACGGAAGTAACAGGGCTGCATATAGAGGATACAACCCCAGGCTATCTCACAGTAGGCAGTATTGGAGCAAAGGGATGAATCCTATCCGTAAGATTATGGAGGACCAACATTAGGCACAAGCAAAATAAATAACTGCCTGGAGCAGTATGTTGGTGGAGGTGTTGCAAATTCATCGTCTGACAAAGAGGATGTCTGGGGAGCTTCACATGAGTGATAGCAGCCTATGACTGTCTGATGGCACCTGAGGAGCTCCTCCGGCACAGCCCTTCCAGGACAAGCCCAGCTGTGGAGCCTGGACAAGGTCTCTGCTACTAAGAGGAGAGAGTGGTACCAGCACTTGAAATTTTACCTTTGTCCTGCATGCTTCCACTCATGCAGGTAGCAGGTGGCTCTATCTCCGAGGGACAAAATGAGAAGAAGGAAGTCAGTGCCTCTTTTCTTTCCTCTCCACTCATCTGTCCATGCTACGTTTACCTGATGGAAAATAGGCATCATTGCCTCATGCAAGTGAAGCAGAATGGGAAGCTTGCTGAGTGATGGCTGATATTTCTGAGAGCTGCTCTGACTGCCACAGAGCTAAATTTTACCAGTAAGTTATTTTGCTGATAAAGGATGGCAACACTTGATATTATTTACATTGCTGAGAAACTCTGAATGAACCTTGAACCTATTTTCATTAAAGGGCTGAACATGTTATGGTAGCTCTGTTGTTACAAGTGTAATTACGGTGTATAAAAAATTTGTAAGAACCATTATCATGGGCATTAGGATCTGTTGCATCTAGTGTAAGAATGTGGAGAAAACTCCATGCACATAGGCATGCAAGATATGTCAAAAAACATTTTGGTAAAGGGTGAGGTAGCTACCAGTTTTGAATGCAACGTACCTTTTCTCTGTGGCCTCTGCAGCAACAGAGAAACTCGCCGGAATTATCTGAGATCTGCTGTACTTACTCCTTTTTACTCGGGCAAAGAAACCTAGACAGCCATGCTTCCCTCTTGCTCTTGCACAATACAAATGACTCTGCTGACATTACATCAGTGCCAGTTTGGCTTGGAGGGGGATTTGCTTTGGAATTGTTCAACACGTCTTTGTAAATCCGGTGTGCTACCCAGGCTCTTAATCAAGGCTTGCCCCTGTATGTGTTGTTTTATAGTTTGTAAAACAGAAGCCAGTCTTTCATGTATGTGTGTTTATCTATTTTATATCTATGTATATAGATATAAAATACATATAAGTCTATGTGTATTTTTTTGTATCTGCATGTACATATTAGACAGTGGCTGATCTTAAGGAGAAAATGCCCCATTGTAACCGAAAACTTGCTGTCAGGCACCTTAGTATCATATATCTAATCCACTCGAACTGCTAGACAGCATGTCCTGGGGCTCCCTGATAAGTTTCAACTGGTACCTTTCAAAAGGATCCCGCCTGCTGACACCCTGGAGCTGCTGAGATGTTGTATAGGTGACAAAAGAGGCCAAGGCAAATCTGGGCTGCCAGGGAACCTCTTGGCTAATCTGTAAGAATAGATTGCCAAAACATTTTGTTTCATTAGGCTGAAGGACGATCAGATCTAAGATAATTTTTTATGTGTTTTCAATGTTCCAGCTTTTCCCATTCTTACTGTGGCTACTGGCCAATACTTCCAGTGTAAAACGTACAATAGGCTGTCAGGACCAGAGACATTGTGCTTATTTGGCAAGACTTAGATTGGTTTACTGCATTGTATTAAAAAGCCACTTGGGTTGTTAATTCCATCCCTTCTTAACCTGGCTGTTCAGATGTGGCGTTTTTGGGGATGGCTTCAGCCAGCTGGTATAGTAAATGATGAAGAGTAAGAGTTGGACCTTCCTACTCTCACTGGATACTGCTTCTTTTAGAAAAAAGCCAAATATATGAGACACATCCCCTGTGCACTGAGCCAATCTGTCCTTTCCTGCATACCCCTCAAAGCGATATGCACAGTGAAAAACACAAAGCTGCACTGTGAAATAGCAGGAATCTACCTATTCCCAAAGAGCGGTATTGGTCTCTGATTGCTGCAGCTGTTCAAATGATTCAGACACTGAGAAAGCCATGACTCACGGCACTGTTACTGGAGCAGCCCAGTCTCCTTAATGGTGAATGTCTGACTTGCTAGGTGTGATTTCTCCAGGAGATGTATGATGTAGGATACCGGAGAGATAGCACAGGATGTGTGTGGGTGTTACAGATGGCACAGGAGTATGTGTGCAGGGCTAGAGCACTTGGAGCCTTAGGGTTTGCTATGCCATATTTAACAACAACCACAAAAAAAAAAAAAGTCTTTCTGCATTAACGGCCCAGTAACTGCAGCTTTGGCTCTACACCCTTGTTCTTTCATGTGCTTCATTTTCAAAGTTGGAAGTAAAGCAACATAGTCCCCATCTTCATCAAAATTTGCTTCTGAAAGCTATTTTAAAAGTCTGGGTGTTGTAGCAGCAAGGCTGGGGAGCATTCGAGTGATGTAGCATATGTTCATGGTGTCACTAACTCTCCTGGTGGAATCACAATCCTTGTGATAAACTTTGTATTTTTTTCCACTTGAATCAACTGCTCAAATGAGGAAGCTGTACGAGACCAACAGCTATGTCTCTGAAAAAGAAAGTACAATTTATAGTTTCCTTGGCAAATAAATACCCAGGAAGACTTTCCAATGATCTTTTGAAATAAAATGTTCAAATGTTCATGAAATATATCAAAATGATAAGTTCTTAGGAAAATAAATTCCTTTCAAACATTACTACAAAACATGAGATGGAATTCAGTGGCCTAGATGCAGCTTTTTAATGCTGTAGGGTACTCAAGACATTCACATAGGACTGGAAAGTATGGCAAACAGAGAACACTTATAGCTGACGCAAACCCTCTGGAAACCATGCAGGGTACTTTACATTTACATTTGTGGTAGGTGCCTGTTTTTAGGCCACTGAATTCCACTTCTGGGTTCAGCTGATGTGGATATTTAACAACAACCTAGAATCATAGAATCATAGAATCATAGAATAGTTTAAGTTGGAAGGGACCTTAAAGATCGAGTTCCAACCCCCCCTGCCATGGGCAGGGACACCTCCCACTAGACCAGGTTGCTCAAAGCCCAATTCAGCCTGGCCTTAAACACCTCCAGGGATGGGACATCCACATCTTCTCTGGGCAACCTGTTCCAGTGCCTCACCAACCTCAGAGTAAATAATTTTTTCCTAATATTTATTCTGAATCTACCCTCTTCTCATTTGAAGCCTTTACCCCTTGTCCTATCATTACATGCCCTTGTAAAAAGTCCCTCTCCAGCTTTCTTGTAGGCACCGTTCAGATACTAGGAAGCTGCTGTAAGGTCTGCCTGGAGCCTTCTCTTCTCCAGGCTGAACAGCCCCAACTCTCTCAGACTGTCCTCATAGGAGAGGCGATCTAACCCTCTGATAATCTTCATGGCCCTCCTCTGGACTTGCTCCAACAGTTCCATGTCCTTCTTATGTTGGGGGCTCCAGAGAGGCACGCAGTATTCCAGGTGGGGTCTCACCACAGCGGAGAGGGACAGAATCACCTCCCTCGACCTGCTCGCCATGCTTCTTTTGATGCAATCCAGGATGAGATTGGCCTTCTGGGCTGCAAGTACACATTGCCAGCTCATGTTGACCTTCTCATCAACCAACACCCCCAAGTCCTCCTCAGGGCTGCTCTCAATCCACTCTGCACCCAGCTTGTATCTGTGTATGGGATTGCCCCAATCCAGGTGCAGGACCTTGCACTTGGCCATGTTGAACTTCATGAGGCTGGCATGGGCCCACCTTCCAAACCTGTTCAGGTCCCTCTGGATGGCATCCTTTCCCTTCAGCGTGTCGACTGCGCCACACAGCTTGGTGTTGTTGACAAACTTGCTGAGGGTGCACTCAATCCCAACATCAACGTCAGGATCCACTTCTTGCAGGTGGTGTGCTATAAATAGCTTGAAGAAATCTTGCTTTACCCTCACCCTGCTCAGTCCGTCCTCTCCTCTGGGTGTTGTGCTCACTAGGACTGCATCCTAGGCTTGAGCTTTGGGCTTTCCATCTCCCTGTTCAGTTCTTCCTTTTGTGAAAATAGGCAGATCACAAGGAGTAGTCTGAGTTCTTGAAAAACTCTGATGAGAGTTTTGGTCACTGAAAAGGTCAACAAACTAGCTGGAGGGGTGCTGGAGCAGCTCGAGGCTTTATTAGTTTCTAACAGAAGCTTGGCTATGCTGACTGATTTGTGTGTGAAAAGCTTGCTTAGGTTATACGTCATCCTGGCCTTCTTTTTATGCCCATGCAAAACAATGCAATGCCAGTACCTCATCTGGAAAGCCTGAGCTTTGCTTGTGTCGGGCCAGAACTTATAGAAGTGGGCAAGAATGTTAGCTGACCTAGAGAGCTGTGTGCAGCTACAAACTGCAACTGCCTCTGCGGGTTTTGCAATAGGAGAAACTGTTCTGCACTACAATGAATGATTGGGGGCATGATATTTAATCAAACGCGTATAATATACCTGCGCTCTTTGTTCTTTCAAACTATAGAAATGAGTCCAAGCAGGTAAATAAAACAAAGCTATTTGGAAGCTTTTGCTGGCCTGATCTGGTCTACCTGGACCCTTGCCTAAGCACCTCCTGTGCAATGCAGAAGAGAGATCTGGGCACCTATCCTGTGTCCAAAACATAATCCTTTTGTGTGTGTTAGGATGTGCTCAAATCCTACCTTACAAGTGACCATTTGTGCTTTTTCTTCTGCTTACAACTCTAAATAATACGGATAATTTAGTGGATTCAAGGTTTTGGAAATAAATGCCCTCATTTATATATTTTTGTCACACCAGTGTTGCATTTTGCTAAGCAAACATTACAAAGACGCTCAGTCTGCTCTCTGTAGCTATTTAGATTCAAAAGGAACCATAAGACTTTGTGAAGAAGTGAATATTCAGTGGATTTCCCAATTGTTTCCTGTACCAACTACTTCATCTCATCGTTTTCTCAAAGGAGATACGCTGCATGATTCATTGAAGTCACTCGCAACATTTTATATTGACTCACACCTTACAAATTGTATGAAAAATCATGCAGTGTCAGAATTAGACATTGATTCTTAATGTTTCCTGTAGAATTCTATTTGGCATTTTATATATGGATTTAAGATTCCAAAGTGATTCAAGTAAAAAAGCTATTAAGCTAGTCTTTTCTTAAAAAAAAAAATGCTGATAAAGCTTTTCTCTTTCAAAATACATGAATATGTATATGAAGAAATTCCTTACTATTTTAAAACAATGCAAAACTCTGGAATGATCTAATAAAATCCATTATAATGAATGCTGTTGAAAATATCTATTACACAAATATAACCCTGTTGACATTACATTTATTTTCAAATTCTATTTGCCATGACTACGTTGACATCTGCTATTCATTCATTTCCAGGTGAAATCCTTTCCTCTGCTTATGAAGGGAAGACTTTAATTTGTAAACAAATTTTAAATAAATAACCTGCAGTATAGTCAACTATAGGTACTTTTTGTTGTCAAAACCTATGATTTTAATCAAGTGAACTACATAAAAAAATATCTGGAAAATAGTTTAGCTTTTTAAAAGAAAAAGTTTTCAGAAATAATTTCCCTATCTGAAAGAAAACTGAATTAAAATATTAGTGTTCGGTGTTTTCAAATGGAACAAGTTTTGTGAATGTAATATTCAGACAAAACACCATAGGAACTTTTATAATCAAATATTTTCAACTGTACAATTTGAGAAAAAAATGTTGACAATCTTCCGACAAGTTCTCTTTCTGGCTAATAATAAATGTTCTTCTAAGTGTTCTACAGTATCTCATTACAAATTAATTTATATTTTGTTGTTCTAGTAAAAGCAAATGATTTGTACCCATTCTCTGTGGAGTTCTCCGCTTTGAATTAGGCTCATCGCATTCCCAAATAACATTCATTAAAAAGGATTATTTAAGTCACAGTCATTTCACACTGTATTGTAGTGTATCCTAAACCGTCCAGTGAGGCTGAGGTAGAGGAAGAGTCCTGTTGGAACAACAGGGCATGTCGACATCATCAAGAGCAAAATTTGACATTACAATTGCCAGTGCAATATTTTGACTTAAGTTGTGCATATCAGGCAGCATCCTTATCAAGGAGCAGTCTAGAACCGACTTGGTACTGCCTTTGGGAGTGCGTGGCAGCTCTAGCCTGATCCTGCAGGCGCTACACGATGGACTGATGGGATGAATTCATAATGTCTGCTCCTGACATATCCCACATCTTTCTGAACCTATGTAAGGGCTGTTTGAGGTGGCTCACTATGTCAGCACCACGGTCTTCTCTTTCAGTTGGATTTTTGATAAATATGACAAGTTGTGATTGATTGTGTAACTTTGACAGTGCCAACTCCCCTCCTCCTCTCCGCCTCTTCAACTTAAGAAAGAAGGTGAAAATGTTTAGGAGCTGTTTGTAAGTATAATGCTCTTGCTTTAAATTTGTACTCCTTTTCTCAGCCACCTAACATAAACAAGGTGAAATATCAGAATGCCGAGTAGTTCTTCTTAGTGGGTCAGATCTGGGAGTTGGTTGAATACAAAATATGTGAATACAATGAACACCTTAGTGGTTGTAGCAGCTTTAAATATGTTATTTTAAAGAAAATCTCGCTCCTAGAATATAATCTCAAATACCAAGGGCTGGCTACAAATGAATCATTAATGTTGATTTACTCTCTCCTCCCTCTCCTTGAGGCTACATAAAAAATTGTTCTGGCCTCTAAATGAAGGCACTGCAAAGTGTTATTAATTTGGGGGGGGAGGGGGCAGATAAACCTCTTCTTTCAAAAGACCGTTATAATGACTTTTTGAAGAAAAAGGAAAAGCAATACCAGCCAGTTAATGAAAAGCAAAGCAAAAAGCTTTCCATAAGTAACAGTGGACCACTTGAAGGGAAAACAGAGAAGCTTCACATTTTCAATGCATATTTATCAGGGGGCCTCACTGGAAAAAAATGGAAATTCACCGCATATACTAAGCATGATGTAGTGAACAGCAATCCTCCCTGCCTACCCTCCTGTTTCTATATTTACCGTTATGAACTGAAAAAAGGCTTCTGCATATGTTGCTATTTCTAAAGCTTAAAATGGCTTAAAATCAGATAACAGTGACCAGAATAACCTAAGTAACAACGTTTCCTATCCTGAGCTACCATCAGCCTTTTTTTTTTTTCTATTCCCTCCCATTGTTTGCCTCACCCTATTGCTGAACATGTGTCTCCGCTTATCTCTGAAGCCCAGGGAGAGAGAGGGACAGGCACTGAGGACAGAGCAGGCGGGACAGCACTGAAGGCTGGGTGTAACCCTGTCACACCGCACCAGAGAAAGCTTTCTGCACTGGCTGTAGCCAAAGGGAGAAGTGACACAGGTTGATTCATGATGGAAACTTTTCAGGTTGGCACAGGTTTGTGGGACCCGCGCAGTGATTCTGATCTTGATCAAGATGCTACCGCATTACTTAAAAAAAGAAATAAAGGCACTGATAGCGTTTCAGAATGAGAGAAACACATCTAATGTATCAGAGGCAGTCAATTCTGTGCTGTGACTTTTGTCTTATATTCAGTTTGGAATAAATAGATGGAGATCTTGCTGCTGCTGTAACCTGACATTTTCAGCGCATTGAAGTTTCTGTAGAAAAAGGCATGAACTGCAACAGCTGTCACTTTGCAGAGACCGAGTGATTGAGAACCTCATAGTGCCTTGCCAGATAGATCCTGATGCATCACTGATGCTTTTTCCATTATAACAGATAGCCGCCATCAGAAATGATATACAACCAAGAGGCAGCATTTCATGTCCTGGATAACTGTGTTTCTTTTGCAGGATATGGTACTGGTTATTTAGTGAATATAGGCACAGGCAGTCCTCTTCCCCTGCCCACATCTGAACTTCAATTTTTGAAAGGTAATTTTAACATTTATCTCCAAGATTATAATTTGTCCAGAGGGCAACAGACCAAAATACATTTTAATGTTGTTTGTATGGAAATATAGTAATACAAACTGATATCCTCAAAATGCAACTAAAGCTGTTGGATATCACCTTAATTGTTTCTATTAGGCTTTGCATACCCTGCTGCTGGGAAATAATCATGCTGTAAAGCTTTCAAAGAGATGACTTCAGCAATGTGTTAAGCACGGTTTTTATCTGCTGCATGCTAGAGGAATTGTTATTTGAACATTTTTAGCTTTTAGATTGTGAAAATTTTAATGACAGTGATTGTTCTCTTGTATCTAAGAGTTTTTGTACCAAAGGAAGACCCTCATTGAAGTGAATAGATTTGATGCAGCCATTGCGTAAATAGGCAGCAAAGAACATCCTATGATTCAGAGGGGTTGTGACTGAATAGGTGCAAGAAGCTAAACTAAACTAAACACAGAAAGGGATTCTGCTAGTCTTGAGGATCAAACATTCCCTCACCCCCCTAAAAAAAAAGAACCAAAACCTACCCAAAAAGCCCACCCAGAAGTAAAATTAGAAATAAAATTGATGGTGTAAAAGTCAGTCAAGAACTCAAGACAAAACATTGTGGGTTAGTGGTAACTAGTGAAATGACTCTGGCTTTCCTCCTACTTTAGGGGTTCAGGAAAAAGAGAAGGAATTGAAGGCACCCAGGCTAGCAGATTAGATAGTTAAGAGATTTGTCTCTTGCCCATTGCCAAAAGTAAATTTCTCCCTTCAGCCAAAGACAATATTAGTCACTTGTTTGCAGTTGCTTACCGTCTGGTGAATGGCACATTAGAAACCTAGATTTTGAGGAACTTTACTGCAGATTAGCCACTGTCATTGCAGAGGGGAGCAAACGAGCAGAGGTTAGCCCTTGTGTTCAACCTCAATTTTTTCCTTTCAATATCCTATCTCGGTCTTCTTTGTAGTTTTATTCTTTGTACTCTGCATTGCACCATAAGAGAAAAAGCTGATGAGGCTGAGGGGTGGGGGTAGGGAGGGAAGTAAGAGAGATTGGAGGTGGCATTCAGAAATGTGAGTCATGCACGTAGAGAAATATAGTGGAGAGTTCGTCATGAATAACTTGAGTTACGTGACTCCATAAAATTTTAGGTTACAACTGAAATGGGATGTATTCACATGCCTATATGATTCCACATAAGCTCCCACACCTGCCATAGATCTATATGCAGTATTAGATGTAGGTTGATTACTGATGTATTGGGTGTGCTTTTTAAATTTCAGGGCAAAATGTCTCTGTTATTTGCAATGGAATGAAAATGCATGTGTTTCCACTTACCAGAGGTGACAGCCAGTTTTGTGCAAAAGGGTCTTTTATTTAACCACTGAAAAGCTATACAGCTGTCATAAATCTCTTTGAAATGGTATTGTATTAATTTCTGATAATATCCACCTTAATATCATTGTGTTCACTTTATGCTGCCTTAGCCCTTTCCTGTGTATTATGTAATAAGAAAGTTCAATATTCACAGGAAGTCTTTATGCTGCTGAACGTGAAAGTCTTGCTTTCAGAAGATTAATGATGGCCCCTTGATTCTTCTTAACCCTCCCTCCCTGCAGCTCTACGCTTTCACATTTTCATCCTGCCTTTCCTTCCTTTGCCTAATATGATATCTGTATCAAACACAGGGGCAGCAGGACAGAGTTCTCAATTCTCCATATTGCAGTGGAGAAGTGTTTTTTCCTTCCTTTCTTCCTTTCTTTTTTTTTTTTTCTTTCTTTCTTTCTTTCTTCCTTCCTCCCTTCCTTTCTTCCTTTCTTCTTTTCTTCCTTTCTTCCTTTCTTCCTTCCTTTCTTTTCCTTTCTTCCTTCCTTTCCTTCCTTCCTTCCTTCCCTTCTTTCTTTATTCTTTTCTTCCTTCCTTATTTTTTCTTTTCTTCCTTCTTTCCTTTCTTCCTTCTTTTCTCTGTCTCTCTGTCTCTGTCTCTCTTTCTCTCCAGTTGGCAGTTCTTTTCACTGCAGAAAGCAGCTCCCTAACTTTTTTCCAAATACATATAAACAATTTTTAAAGAAGGAAACAAGGCTCTGAATAGATTCTAGATCTTTTTTAGCTTTAGAGCTTTCTAATCTGCTTCTCATTCACACAATTTAAAGCATGACATCCTTTTCCTGTTTGATCTGGGAACGCTACGAACAAAGCTGTGTACTGTAGTATTTTGACATACAACTCTGTGCTGGTTTTGGCTGGGAGAGAGTTAATTTTCTTCATAGTGGCTAGTTTGGGGCTGTGTTTTGGATTTGTGCTGAAAATAGCACTGATAATGCAGAGATGTTTTTGTTATTGCCGAGCAGTGCTTGCACAGAGTCAAGGCCTTTTCTGCTTTGCACACTGCTCTGCCAGAGAGCAGGCTGGGGGTGCACAAGAAGCTGGGAGGAGACACAGTTGGGACAGCTGACCCTAGCTGACCAAAGGGATATTCCATATCATATGACATCATGCTCAGCGTATAAAGCTTGGGGAAGAAGGAGGAAGATGGGGGACATTAAGAGTTATGGCATTTGTCTTCCCAAATAACTGTTAAGCATGATGGAGCCCTGCTTTCCTGGACATGACTGAACATCTGCTTGTGACCGTGGCTTTTGCTTTACCTATTAAACTGTCTTTATCTCAGCCCAAGGGTTTTCTTACTTTTACTCTTCTAATTCTGTCCCCGGTTCCAATCGGCGGATTGAGCGAGCAGCTGAGTGGTGTTTAGGTGCTGTCTGGGGTTAAACCACAACAAACTCCAATAAGTGAATCGTACAAACAGAAGAGGATGGGTGGAGTTGGTATTTTTAAAGGTTTGGGGGAATAAGGTATCTTTAGAGCTACTGTGGATACTTACTTTTCTTTATTTTTTTCTTCCAGGGAAGATTTATGGCTTTAAAACCTTGTTGACCAATATTGCAACAGGGATGCGGCTTGAAGGTAAAGAGTGTCATGACTTCTACGGAAAGTCTTGGATTTGGTCTTCTCCAGACCTTTTTTATATGGCTGGCAAGTAATTCATATTTTGATATATTTTTTTAATATGTTTTTTTCTTTTCTGTTTTTTATGTTGGTTTGTTATTTGACATTGACCCATTTCTTATACATGCCTCTTCAGATGGCAAGATTTCAAGGAGTCAGATTCACCAACTTAGATCCATACATCAAGGTGTTTAAAATACAGCGGACTGCACCTGTGACTGTTGGTGGCAGTAGCAGGATTCTGACAGTGATATTTTGCAATGAGTTACAATACTGAAAATAATATCTACTAAAGAGAAAGTCAGGGGAAAGGTTGTCATGTTCCTTGAGAAAGGAGGAGTAGAGCAGAAAAGATCATGCAATAAAAATGATTATACACATCTCTCTCAAATTACCCAGTTCATAAAGGTATGAAAACTGTGTTTGAACCTAAAGATGTTGAACAAGAGATTCATGCCTTTGCACTATATTCAGCTGATGAGGTGTAGAACCATATGTCATATTTTTAAAAGAAGATTCATGAGGGTAAACTTCGTTCTCCAGCACCAATTACTGAAGGGAAATGAATCAAGATGTTACTTTACAAGGCAGCCAAGCCCTGAGGCTCCTGAGTAGTTCAGGGATGACTCCATGCCGGGGTTCGGCATGTGACCAGTGACAACACTGGGCTCGTAGGAGAGCATTAGGAAGAAGACATCAGTATTGCATTTGGTCTTCCTGTCAGAAGCCTTGCCCAGTCTAAATCCATTCTTCACTGTAGTGATAGGGCTTGAGGAAATGTCAGGACCTGCATGTGAACCCCACTCAATGCTTCCTCAGCTCTCTTGGGAATGTGGTATATATCTTATGGACATGTGAATATTTTGGATATGAAGCTTATATGGCCAGGAAGAATATCACAATAATCTTATTCACTTCAGAAAGGCCCCTTATTAAAAATTTATTCAGATGAGTTTAAAACTTCTTTAAAAAAGATATTACAGAGAGAAGGAATAAAAGGAAGAGCTGGAGCATCTGAGGTTTGTCAACCAAACAAAGCAGAGACAGAACAAGTAGGATTTGATATAGTGGAGGAACAAAAAGCTACAGGAATGAATAATGTGAAATGGACTACAGTAGGTCCTGTATAGATGATATATGATGTGGCATTGACAGAGCTGAAGAAATGAAGGACTTTGGATGTATTTTTCCTGATGTTTGTTTACTTCAACATGCACTACCTTTGGAATTAGATCCCAAGTCCATCTATCCATCTTTTCTTCCTCCACCAGCTTCTGTGAATACCATTTTCACTGGCTGCTCAGTCTTGCTCTTGTCCTCTGTCTATCTGATCCTCTTGAGTTCTGCCTGAATGACCAGTGCTATGGCTTTTACAGGAACCGTTGAACCTGGCTTCAGCCTAGCCCTTTTTTTTTTATAGCCTGGGTCGTTGAATGTGAGAGGTGAAACTGGATGGTGAACACACTTCTATTTACTGGAAGAGTGCAATGTACCTTTTGTATTTTGTGCCCAGCTGCCTGGTTTTAGCAGTAAGTGTGCTCAGAGCACGTTGACTGCACTCAGCCTCCCACAGTCTCGGATACAAGGAAAAATCATTTGTGAATTTTGGATTTATTTGGGAACAAGATTAGAGTCAGACATTCAGGTCAGCTAAGATGATGGGACCAGTACCAGAATTTCACGTGCTTAAGTAAGTTCGGGTTGAAAATATGAGATGACAAAAAGGACTGAAACTGATGGATTGAGTTTTTATGGGTTATTCTATGATAATTAAGCACTTAGAAATGAGCTAAAATAAAATATGTGCCTCTTCTTTGTAAAGCTCACCTCAGAGAGCCCTAACAAAGCATGTTTGAAAGTGGAGGGATATTGATTTAGTTTGAAAAGGAGGCTCATAAGTTTCTAAGGAAGGAGAATAGATTAGGGTCATGTCAGAAAAAAATTGTGAATTACTCCAGAAGCACAAGCAAGGAGATGAAGGGAAGAACGCTCACAGAGACACTCATGTGAAGTTTTAGCTGGGAAGAATTTGCCGACTGATGTTTAGAAACATGTTCTGAGGACCAGGTAGGTGACCCACTGTGTTCCCAGCCAGAATGTTTCTCCAGTTTCAGATTAATGCAGTTAACCATGTGATACATCTTCTGTCAGAAAGGTACACTGCTAGTTCCTCTGCATTCTATGATTTTTTGTTGGGTTTCTCTTCTCATGAAACAATGACAACCAACTGCTTATTTTAATATTTCATTTTGGGAGTTTCAAAACACCTTAGCATGTAGGGGATGGCAAAGTAGTGTGCATAGGAGAGACATTTAAGAGGGAGAGGGTACAGGGGCTGCTGGAACTCTAGTATGATCTCAGATGGGAAAATAAAATATCAGATGCTGGGAGGGTAAAAAATGGAACTGAAAGTTCCAAACATAAAGCCACGTCTGCTGTCTGAAGAGCACATTTCTGCACACACCCAGTAAAGGTCAGGAATACTGTCAGTGAAGATATCAAAGGACATACCTTTCGATATTTTGCTTGGAAGTTATATTATATGCATGAGCCAGAAATCCAGTCCTATCCTCACTAAAAGCACAGACAGCTGGCTGCAGGAATGCAGCTGAGGGTATCAGTGAAAATACACAAGGTGATAGGGAAACACAAGGGGAGGGAAGGTCAACATCCTCTCCCTCCATTACAGACAAAAGTGAGAGCCGTTATCCTCAGGTCACAATCCGGTGCCTGTAAGCTGACGTGACTCAGAGCAAGCAGGTCCTCCACCCATTTTCCACAGAGAAAGCATCAGGTATATCAGTTAACTTGGAATAAGAGCTCTGTGACCATGGAAGATAACCTACTGTATATTGTTAGTGAGAAACTAAGGATAAGGGTGTTATGGAATGTGATGCACTTGAATTTGGGGAAACAGTGAAAAAGAAGCCATTCAGGTACTTAATATCTGTCCGTCCGTCTGTCCGTCCATCCTTCCATCCCTGGATTTGGAAGGAGTACTGTCAAATATGAGAGCCTTAACAGAAAAATCCTGGGAAAAAATGAAGAAGTCAGAAGAGAAACAACAAATTTTGTGGGCTCATTTTACCGAGAGACATCAAGTTACAATTAGATGTGCCTGGAATGAAACATAGGCTCAATGAAAAGAAAGGAGGGTTTGGGGCAATGAGGCCACAGGATGGAATATGAAACTTTGATCTGGGAAACTGACGTGTTGAAGCTGACGTCTGATATTTTATGAAAACTTCATTATCGAGAAGAAGGTACTCCAGGAAACATTCTACTTCTAGACGTAACAAATGTACCATCCAAAATGGAGTCTGTAAGCAAACTTCTCTAGGATTGTTACAAAATAGATCTGCTCAGCTATTTCACTAAGGTGCAGGGAATGTGGAAGATGAAGGATATATCAGTACTGTATTGCATAAATATAATATGTTTACCAATTTACATAATGCTCCATAGTTACCCAAGAATTACTAGTTGTGCATGTAGCTGTAGATATTTTTCTGTGGACTGTATGGAGTTAAATCAAAAGAGATTTCTATAGGGAAAATGAAAGGAAATGAAACAATTACAAAGACCAGGAAAAGAATGGCAGCCATTTTTTCCAAAAAGCATACCAAAAATCCTTCAGAAAGATGTAGGTGAATATTTCTGGGTAATGTCTGATCTACTGTAACAGAGCTAACGATGTATTTTCTAAGGCAGTGGGGCCAGGGGGAGAATTTAGGACTGAAGGGACACCTCACAGTTAAAGATTGCTTCTAAAGAAGGAGGTGGAAACAAAAAGAAGCTGAGTGAAATAGCATACATGTATTTTTATAGGTAGGGGTGGGACCTTAGCCCATTCCTGTCCCTATTTTGGCACTGGTTTCTGTGATGTTCTCACCAGGGTTGTCTGGCTTAATCACAGGCCCACAACCACGCAGGTCCCTGTCTAAACGGGACTGAGGCAGTGCAGCAGCACTGTGTGTCTGCTGCTGCACAGATCTGGGTGCAACTGGGCAACGAGAAGCCGACACATGTTTGCAAACAAAGAATAAATTTGGAAAAAAAACATATGGAAGCTTGTTATTTCAATTTTGTTCTGTGCATATTTTTGTGTTTGGCTGAATATAAAAAGCACTCATTTTAAGGAACCTGTTTGGGGATTAGTTTAATTAATGGAGGGCCAGAAAGAAGTTTTCAGCAGAGTCCTCTGTAAGAGCTGTGACTGTTTTGCAGCGATGGGAAAACTGCAGTGCAGAAGTCTAGTTCGAGTGTGGCCAAACTCTCTTGTAAGAAAGCCTTATGACCTGAAGGTGAGGTGCAAGACAAATTACAAAGAAATGTAAAACACAGCTTGTCCTGTAACAGAAATATGAGAGGAGGCACCCCAGTCCCCAGGTGGGCACAACTGAGGTGGGAGTCAAGCGATATGCAGCTTCGTTGGAAGGAGCCTGGACTGCAGTGAGCATGGCTTGGGCAGGCAGGGGCAAGACACAGGGTTTGGCCAGGGAGTGGGTACATGTTTAAGTGCCAACTAGGTCAGGCACAGGCTTCACTCAGGCTCTAGCAAGCCAGCTCAGATCAATGATAACAGCCAAGGGAGCTGAGATATTTCATACCTGTTATCTCCTTGCAGTCATCTTAGAACGCCTTTCAGAGGCAGAAGGCTCATTGCTGGTTTATTGACAAGCAGTGGCTCGTCACTGCTTCCAGCTCCCCCACCAAGCACCCTTCTCATCTAGCTGTTAGATCCCTGCTTTTCATAAACAGGCCTGGAGCTGAACATTTCATGTAGTTATCACTGGCCAAACTTCAAGAATATGTTCCTGCACATGATAAAACTACATTTATATCTTGTTTCTGCAGCCCAAGTATCACGGTACAAATGAGGGCTCTGTACAGTTCCCTGGTGTTCTGGAAACTTGTACATATGCATACTAGTTGCTACAGTGTGTTAAGAAATGCATCTTTCCAGCTCAGTACTTACTTTTATTCTCAGCTGGAGCAGGGCATAAGGCTTAGGCATTGTTTAAAATATGGAAACCCTTCCAAATGTATTGGCAGATAAATAGAGAAGCTCATAGTTAGTTGCCCTATGTAAAAATAGGTGAGCAAAAATATCCAAGAATTATATGGAAACATTCTCATTATTTGGATCACAGAACATACTGGCTTCTGGGTGTGATCCTTCAGGCCAAAACTTCCCAAATCACATGAAGCTCCTGTAACGGAGCAGGGTGCTTTAAAAAGCATAGCCCAAATCCTATGAACCATTTAATGGGTCTTGGATCTATCTAAGGTAAAGTTGGCACATTGCATTGGATTATTGTCCAGCATTCCTCCTCAAAATCACCTCCGCTGATACTTATAAAGCATGAGCAGAAAGCCTAACATAAATGCTATTTTTCATACTAAATATAGTGTTTGCATCTATTGTTCCTTGTCAGTGATTTTGGGTTAGATGCACTGTGTTTTTAAAGGTCTTAAGTGAGCTAGGAACCTTCACTGAAGTGAACTCCTAGTCCAAAAAAAAAAAACCCCAACCTTGCAAGAAAAAACCTTTTAGTATGACATGGCACTTTAAAAACTGTCACTTAGAACTTTAACACTGGTACTTGAGGGGAAAAAAGGTCTAGAAATAAGGGGCAGTAAGGGGCAGGGGCAGTAGGTAGCAATGCTTCCCCAAAGGCTCCTATCCTTTCGTTCTGGGATGGACAGATGGATAGATGGGCAGCTGGATCCAAGGATGATGTGACAGTATTACTCTTAGAAGTCGCTGCTGATTCAGTCTTTCTGACCACAGTCTCATATTACTCAGCCAACGTGAATAACCTTGTGGCTATTATCATGATGTAGCCCTATGGAAGTCGTGCTTAAACTCTTTGTAATGTTCCATAGTTACTCAAGAGTTATTAGTTGTGCATGTAGCCGTAGAAGTTATTCTAAAAGCAAGTAATATTTTAAAAGTAGCCATAGAAGGTGGGGAACAAAAAGATCATTTAGCATTTACCCTGGTTACTCTGATTAGATTACAGACCATTATAAAAATTCTTCTGTAATGATAAAATTCTGCAAAGAGGAACCATATGTTTTATCACCTGTACACCTACAAAAAAATCCCAACCAACCGTATTTTATCTCTTCTTCTATATGACGCATTCTTTCCAAACCCACATTGAATACACCCAGTGTCAAGTTGAAGTTAACTTAGACACTTCTGCACTCAGAAGCAATCCTGTAGAGTAACTTTCTTCCATTCTGACTCTGTCTGTGGGTTCTAAATCAGTGCAAACTGCAAAATGAGGAACACTAAAAGTTATAACTGAAAAAAGCAATTGCCCTACATCATTAATTCCACCAACAATTCCATGTGTGATTTACACTCATACTCCCACTTTAACTTCCTTTCAGCCCATAAACTGTTTTGAGGTCTAATTTATATTACTTCAGGTATTTGTCTGACTTTGTTGAAGACAGCAAATAAATCTGTCCCTTGTCTTTCTGATTGCTGGCATTCTTTAGCACATAGCAAAGGTTTTTCACACTTTGTGTGTGGTGATTTTTGTGTGGTAAAGTATTGCTTTATATTGAAATAACAGTATCAAATTAATTTGATCTGATCTCTGGAGCCAATTTTCAACCACCAGGCCACATAGGGAATATATCTTTTATTTATAATTAATTTACTACTGACAATCATAGTGGCAATTTCATTAAATGAAATATATCCCAAACGTAAAAGCCCATTAATATGAACTTATAATTGATCTGAGTTTATTAACTTTACTGACTTGTTCTATTTGTTTCCAGAGGATTAATAAAAATATTTTTCCATTATAATTTTTCTTAAATACGTATGTATAGAATTGTTTTAAATAGTTTAGAAATGGGTCTTTCAAATACAACAAATAAAAGAACTGTCCTCTTTTCTAATAATAAACTTTTAAACAGGTCAGTATTCCTTAAAATATAGAAAAGGTTAGTCATTCTAAAAGTCAAAGCTGCCTGGAATTATTTCTCTAAGGGTTAAAAATAAAATAGACTTTTCAAAACTAAAGCAAGCTGAATAATAATCCAATTTTAACCCCACTAACAATTTTTTTTGAATAGTATAGAGAAGTCCTCCTTTCTTATCAGTTGGGCAGGGATTTCCTGCTACTGAGCACACATTTTTGTCTCAGACAATATAATGAGTATGTACATTAGCTCCTGTATTGCTCTTACAGCACACCACAAATAAGCAATAGAAAGCTGTTTTATCTTTCTCTCAAAAGATTTTTTCTGCTGTCTGTATTAATTGGCATTTCAAATCATGTGCTGTCACTTTTACATTTTGCTAAGGAAAAAGAAAAGGAAAAATATGTATTACAGCTATTGTTGTTATTAATATGAAGCCTGGCTTTTCTTACAGAGATTAATTTGAAATGACACTATGGAGCTTGACAGTTCTTGTTGGTTATTTTCATTTACTAGACAATTTTGCATGCTATTGGCATGGGGACATGGTCTCAGGCAACAGCTTTGTTCTATTGATTATTATTCTAAATGAAATAAATATTGAAGGAAATAGAAAGTAAGCCTAACTAAAGACTAAATTACTATGCTAGATAAATCTCAGTAAACAATTATTGAAGAGAAATTTGGCGATACACATAATAAATGATTAAATATTCAACTGATAAACACCTTTTCTGCTGGATGAGGGACTAAAGTGCACACAACTTATTGGATTTTTCTGGAAATTTTAAAGTGCTCATATACTGGCTTTCAAGTGTGTGTTATTCCTTTCTATAATTCAGTCATTTCGGGTCACTTTAATATTACTTCTTCCATTTCTTTATTTTAAGGCTGTTGAAGATGTTTATGAGAAAAGCATGACTGAGTCAGCCTTAAATGTATTAAAATTTGATATTAAATTGAAAATTAAATCTTGTAGATTAGAACTTTTTCTCTTCAGCAAAGACCTAGCGAGTGCTACTAAAAAAACCTGACAATCAACCAGATTTAGTAACCTATCCAAGTCTAGGTACTTAGAAACACATTGCTATTCTGAATTCTGTGAATTGTTAGTTAAGTTGTTAAACTGGGATCTGATTCTAAAAATGACCATTCTTTCCTTGAAATAAATATAAAAGTTAGAATATATCTGCTCTAACCCTGCAAGTGAATATACTAGAATGGTGAATTTTAAATTAGTGCTCTGCAGCCTTGGAAACTGGTAGATAATAAAGAAAGTGTGCAAATATGTCCTACATGAACGTGTTTCAGCTGGTTTTTAAATCACAGGAAAAAAACCTATTTTTGGCTCAAGTTTGTTTTAGTCTCTATAGTATGCATCAGCTTATTCCAAAGGAGTTTTGCCAGGGGTCTGTGTGTTGTTCATGACTTTTTCGCCTTAATTTTGTGTTCCATGTGCTGATGCCTTATTGAGTTTTAGAGACTGCTTCTTTGTGTGTGTGTGACTGTTATTATAGGCCTTTATGTGACCAGTATGAGCCAAATCCTTCCTTTCTCTCTCCTTCCTTTTTGTTCCATGGGTAGAAAGCCTTGGAGAGCAGAAAAAAAATCACAAAATCGTAAAAAAGGATGAGTATTACCTCTTTCCAGCCTGTTTTCAGACCTTGCTGTTCTCCAGCTTGAAGTGCACAAGCACCACAGAGCTTCCAGAACCAGGTTTCCAGATAATGACTGCTGCCTCCATGCTGCTTGTGTGTTCTTGGTCTTCCTTTCTCATGGCCACTGCACTCTTCTGTCTGCCCTGGTCTGGCAGGTGATTCTCAAATGCCTTTTGCTGCAGGTCCTAAGATTGCAGCATTTTTTTTTACAATCTGATGATAAGCCAAACACACTAGAATTCAATTTTTATTCATGTATAGAAACTCTTCTCTGTGAGGGAGTTTCATCAGCATTTGAGACAATAAGGGTCTTCTGTACAGAATGGCCTCCTATGGCTGTTCTGATTCACAACAGGATGCATCAAACTTTTATAAGTGAAAAGGCCCAGTTTTTTCCTTTTTACTGCAAGCTCTCCGTTAAGACTACTACACTTATGCATTTATCACTTACGTGAAAATCTTCCACTGTGACTGGAAATTGCTCATCCTACTACTTATCAATGAAATTTTGGTCCCCCAGCCACACGAAACTGTTTATCTTTTATTTTCACAGCTGTATTTGGTCTGGTTGACCAATAGTGGATACGACAAAGGACTGTGATGTGTCAACCATGGCTGGCCACCAGACGCCCACCCAGTCTCTCTTTCACACCCCCTCCTCAGCAGGACAGGAGAAGAAAATACAATGAATAAGTTCATGGGTTGAGATAAGGACAGGAAGATCACTCACCAGTTACTGTCACGGGCAAAACAGGCTTGACTTGGGGAAATTAACCTAATTTATTGTCAATTAATAACAGGTGAAGATAGTTAGAAATAAGAACAGAACTAAAAACACCTCCCCCTCTTCTTCTTCTTCTTCTTCTTCTTCTTCTTCTTCTTCTTCTTCTTCTTCTTCTGCTTCTTCTTCTGCTTCTGCTTCTGCTTCTGCTTCTGCTTCTGCTTCTGCTTCTGCTTCTGCTTCTGCTTCTGCTGCTGCTGCTGCTGCTGCTGCTGCTGCTGCTGCTGCTGCTGCTGCTGCTGCTGCTGCTGCTGCTGCTGCTTCTCAGTCTCATCTTCACTCCTAACTCTTCTATCTCCTTCCCCCAAGTGGCGCAGGGGGATGGGGAAGGGGTGTTGTGGTCAGTTCATAACACTTTACCTCTGCTACTCCTCCTCCTCCTGCTCCCCTATTCCAGCATGGGGGTTACAGTCCTTCAAGGAGTTTTCCAACATGGGTCTTTCCCACAGGCTGCAGTTCTTCAAGAACTGCCCTGGCATGGGTCCTTTCCATGGGATACGGTCCTTCAGGAATGGACTGTTCCAGCATGGGTCGTCCCACAGAATCACAGGTTCTGCCAGAAAACCTGCTCCTGTCTCCACAGGCCCTAGTTCCTGCCAGGAGGCTGCTCCTGCTTCCTTCAGGGCACAGCCACGTGCTCTGGTGTGGGGTCCTCCACAGGCCTCAGTGTTGACATCTGCTCCACCATGATCCTCCACGGGCTGCAGGGGGACAACTTCCTTCACCATGGTCTTCCCATGGGCTGCAAGGGAATCTCTGCTCCAGTGCCTGGAGCACCTCCTCCCCCTCCTTCTTCACTGACCTTGGTGTCTGTGGGGCTGTTTCTCCCACATTTTTCTCACTCCTCTCACAGCTGCTGCACAACATTTTTTACCCTTTCTTAAATATGTAATCATGGGCTCAACTTCAGCCAGCGATGGGTCCATTTGGAGCTGGCTGAAGCTGGCTCTGTCCAACTGGTGTCTTCTTACAGAAGCCACGTCTCCAGTCTCCACTACCAAAACCCTGCCACCTACACCCAATACAACACATTTGTTAAACCAAAGTGTAATTATGGCTTGTAGTGAAAGCATTTAAACATACAGGGAGAGCAGAAGAATGTTGAACATGGGCCATGACAAAAGAATGTCAGTTTATAGTAAATGCCTAAAAGCTGACAATGGAAAGAAAATTTAACTGATAAGAAAATTGTTAATAATGAAACGTAGTTGTTAATTTTCTATGACTATTTGACTAAGCCTTTTTTTTTTTTTGTGGATTAGCACATATTTTGTCTTCTAACCACCCCACCATGATGACTGAAGGTCAAGAAGATAAGTAGCATGCATGGTTCATGAACTTCCTTCCTGATTTCAAGGTATAAAGGATGAAATTCATTCCTGTGCAAGTGAGCCATCATGGAACATAATGAGGACTATGCTATGAGACAGCTATCACGCTCACTTCTGGAGAGGGGTCAAAGATTCTTTTTAGCATGAAATCAGTACTAAATCCCTGAAGTGTTTAGAATTTCCCTTTTCAGATCTTTTCTTCCATCCTGTTTGCATTTATATTGGTTTAGTTCAAGAAGTATGCTGAATTCTTGGGGAAAAATAATTTCTTCCTTTGTTAAACAAAATGTAAATAAACTTTCTAAGACAACTCCCCTCACAGTATGATGGTAATAAGAAAACATATTGCCTAAGAGTTAATTGTGCTGTTTCATATCAAAAGTGTTTGTCCCAAAAGATTCATAAATATTTTATTTCTGTACTGTAAAATGTTATTTTCTTTTTTTTTTTCATTTTCTTCTCTATACTTTCTTAATGGTTTTACTAACAAAAGGTCTGTTGAGAATTATAAGAAATCTCTTTCTTGATGCTCATTAGAACAATTCATTGAATATTAAACATACTAGATAGCTCAGCGTTTTGGTATCTACTCTATGACTGGATAAGTCCTAAGCAGTCCTAAACAGGTCACAGGCCTCAGTTTAAGGATGTTTGTTTGTAATAAAAGCTCTCCTGCACCTGGCTTTGTGCTTTGTAAGAAACTGTTTTTCTCCAGGGTACAATTACATCAAGTTTTTTCAGCCAGCAAGAAGAAAGGATAATGGGCAAAACTCAAGTTACACCAAATATTTGGTCTAGAGTTTGGCTTTGCAATCTATTGGATATTAAGCATAAGAGTTTGAAATCCCATGAGAATAATAGGTTACTATTCTGTGGATGTTTTAAAAGGGTCTAATTTAGACTAAACTTCCTTTAATTTTTTAGTTCATATCAGAGCCTTATGTCAGGAGTGTGAACCATGTTTTAACTAAATTTGTCATTCCACCAAGAAAAAAGGTAGTGTTTTCCGTAGTGAAGTTTAATATTACTAATGGTTCTCCTTCTATGGAAGGGATTTAAGAAGCTAATTTGGATTAACTGGGAGTATTATTAGTCTTTCTAACTGATTAAAAGGTGTTCTTGTTCTATACCAATCCTTTGTTTTGTACAGTACTTCCAGCTGCACGAGGCAGAGGTAAGGGAAAGCACACTCCTGTAGATGGGTTCTTGATGGAATAAGACAGAATGACTTGGAAACCACTTGTAAGTTATAGTTTCAAATTAAACATAGTACCAAATATAATCTATACTTACCATTGCAGAAAGGTAGCAGTGGTGACACTGAAATAACACTTCAGCAACAAACCCTTTTAAGAATGTTGCCCAAAAAAACCCATTGTCAACCTAGGTAATTGTGAACTATGATTTCCTAACAAGTCTATACAAATAAACCCCTGTGTAAAACTGATACTAGAATCAGGGTCTTTCTTTATGGAAAGACTGTCTTCTAATGCACTGTAAGATTACGCTGATAACTAGACATCACCTGTTTTCCATATTCTTCACTTTCTGTTTCTGTAGTTGCACTGTTCCAAGAATACGAGAAGGAATGGCTTTGAGTGAGAGATGACATACTTTATTATCTGAGCTGACACAGAGCAGTCATATATTCTTGTATAAAATTAGACATCTAAAATTTTAATAGGTTTATCGTAATGCAGTTTATAACACCATCAAATTGTTTTCATAGTTCCAGCGTTCCAGGAATGATAGGTCATGTCTTCTATAATACTAGCCAGGAAGGGGACATGGTTTAAGTCCCTCTCTGTCCCAGCAAAAAGCAAAGGTTTGGCTACAAACTGTAAAACTTCATCATGCCAAAGGTTCAAAGCCATGAATTTCAGGGTATAAAGTGTCTGGTTTTTGCACCTGTCTTTGCCAGTGGTTCTCTTCACAATTCTCTGAAATGTGTCCTTGGCCATTAAAGAGGTCCCATTGATCTCCTACTCTGTTGAACATTGAGAACAAGCTGTTTTTTTCTTCATCTTTCCTTGATGTTCTCCTGTCTTCTAACCTTTGAGTCATTGCTCTTTCTCTCGCTTACCATGTCCTACCCTTTCCTTTTCTGTGGAACTTCAGAGAAGTGAGATTACCCTGCAGGAAAGAAAGAAATGGGCAAATAGTTTCTGAAAGATATATAACTCTGTTTCAGGTAGGGAGTCATCGTGTTTTAGATTTTAGATGTTACATTAAATGTACAGCATTACAAAGACTTTATATAGATGGACTTTACTGATATCTGTGCATAGCACAAAGAATCTCTGTTTCTATATTTGTCTGGAATCTCTATTTTGAATTATTTAAATGAGGGCTTGTTTGTTTTTAAACTTTATCTTCACGAAATACTAATATTTGAATGGACAAATGATTCTCTTCTAACTTTTGATTCCCTTGGTTTTGTGTGTATTTTAAACTAGACCCTTGACAATTCTGAAGTCTAATTTCTTTTCATGTAAATGAAATACTCGAAGCTTAAGAATATGATTTAAATCTAAAGCACTAAAAAAAAGAGAGGGTTTCCTTTTATACAGTCCCCAGCAGAAGAGTGTTCTACTTTCCATTCAGTAACAGTGCTTGGACTATATCAAATGCAGTTTTAAAAGTGAGGTCATGATGCTATGATTCAAAATTTGTCAGATGTAAAGCCATAAGGGATTTTTAGAAGATGAAAAGACTAGACTTCTGATGTGACCTGATGCAGCTGAGTAACTCCCAAAGTCACAAGTCAGTTTCTGACTATAAAAGAGACATCTGATCAGATTGTCATGCTTTATGTTTAATGGAGTGTTACAAGGACTTTGACACAAACCATTACCCACTATTTACTTATTCAAGGCAGAAACCTACTGGAAAATTGAACGAAATTATCCATACTTTAACAGCTTTGAGCAGATTGCAGTATGATCAAAATTTCTAAAACATGCCCTTTTGAGAACACTGGTATTAAATGCTCTTGAATACTTGTATTGTACTTTAATCATTACATTTTACTGAATAATTTTTAACCTCAGGATGCTAAATAGCAATGTTGCCAATATTGCAATTTATATCTCTCGTACATGGCTATGTCACAGAAAGATCTATTATTGACTAGATTCAAACGTTAGTCAGTTGTGAACCTGTTTTTCTTTCACATCTTCCCATTCTTGGAACAAAACTATGTTAGTCAATTTTTTGAGTATTTACAATACCTTTGGGAATCAAAGCCATTGTAAAAATCACTAGCAATAACTCCAGTCTTTGAAGTTATTAGGAATTTGAATTTTTGACTAAAAGAAGATGCTCAGAGGAATCTTGGTCCCATCAAACTGCGCAGAGGAAATACGCTAATGAATAATTACTTCAAAGCCTATTGGTTGCTACTCAAAAATGAAAAGCTAGTAAAATCATAATGCTTGTCTAGAGAGGGATGCTATTGTGAAATAACCAGTGAAGCAAAGCATGATAGCTCTTTTGTAAATCCACAGTTATTACACATTGGGAGAATGTGTGATTAGCATGGAGTAGTTCTGAAACTTAGAAAGCTAAATGATTTGAAAGCTCTCTGAAGGTGGTATAAACATGCTCACATAAGGAGGAAGAGTGGAGTAAATACTCAGGCATTTTTTTGCCTGCAGAAATGACCAGGGCTTATATAATTATTCTCGTATGTGATTACCAGATGAGTTCACTATGGACACCAAATATGAGTTAAGTAATTGAGGAAGCAGATTGCATTTTCATTCAGGACACTAATGATATTATAGAAAATAAGAAAAAAAAAAAGAATTCTAAACCTCTGACATCTTTTGGAAACTCTGTAGTTAATAGAAAAGGATCACAAATAGCACAGGGGCTCCTCATTTTCCACTGACTGATAGAGTGGTGTAAATCTCCTTACACGAGTCAAAGTATTCATTTGCACCAGGCTAAATTGGACACAAGCACTGCTTGTCTGCAGAGAAGAAATCCAAGTGCTTCAGGATATACTTCAAAACCAAGTAGAGTAAAATGTTAAGTATTACTTAAGAAAGAAGGGTTTTGAACAAATAACTTCACTGGGTGAATCAATTTACTAATCTGTGTCTTTTCAAAGTGTAATCCATTGCTGAATTTTTGTGTGGACTTTATTTCTGATGAATCCTGTAATTGTAGAGATTTTTATCAGATTAAGCTTTGCCCTACAAGGCAAAGGATCAAATTGTTTTTCACCATCTAGCTGCATTAAGAGGGCATGGAGGTCAATCATATCAGCAAAACATCTATCTATGTCAGAGGTAGAAAGTTGACTGGAAAGTATTTCTAATATCTGCAATAATATTGAAGGTAATTGTCAAGAACCAGGTTTAAGTGAGGAGTTTTACATACATTTAAATAGTTTACTATTGAAATGATCATACATCTTCCAATGTTTTAACCACACATAAATATTAATGAAAGGATGTGCACAACACCACTTTTTTTGACACAGAACGACATCTTTGTCATTATTTGTGAATTTCAAAAAACATATCTTAAGACCTGATTTTCACATGCACTGTATTTCGACAATATTTTTAAAAGAACTCTGGTCTCTTTAGACAGATTTCTTTGAGAGTTCTACTAAAAACCCCAAAAAAGAAGCTGTTCATTAGACCAACTAAGTAGAAATAATTCAACATCTCACAGAATCATAGAATCATAGCATGATTTAGGTTGGAAAGGACCTTGAAGATCATCGAGTTCCAACCCCCTGCCATAGGCAGGGACTCCCCCCACTAGACCAGGCTGCCCAAGGCCACGTCCAGCCTGGCCTTGAACACCTCCAGGGATAGGGCCTCAAAAACCCCTCTGGGCAACCTGTTCCAGTGCCTTACCACACTTAAAGTGAAAAACGTCTTCCTAATGTTCAATCTAAACCTGCCCTCTTCCAGTTTGAAGCCATTCCCCCTCGTTCTATCACTACATGCCCTAGCAAAAAGTCCTTCCCCAGCTCTCCTGTAGGCCCCCTTTAGGTACTGAAAGGCCGCAATAAGATCTCCCCGGAGCCTTCTCTTCTCCAGGCTGAATAGCCCCAACTCCCCCAACTCTCTCAGCCTGTCCTCATAGGAGAAGTGCTCCACCCCTCTGATGGTCTTTGTGGCCCTCCTCTGGACACGCTCCAGCAGGTCCATGTCCTTCTTATGTTGGGGACTCCAGAGCTGGACGCAGTACTCCAGGTGGGGTCTCACGAGAGTGGAGTAGAGGGGCAGAATCACCTCCCTCGCCCTGCTGGCCAC
>VUYV01000102.1:2199695-2360727 GCA_008711295.1 Anarhynchus alexandrinus | reverse complement strand
GTGAAGCCATGCTGGCTGTCACCAATCACCTCCTTGATTTCTGTGTGCCTCAGCAGAGTTTCCAGGAGGATCTGCTCCATGATCTTGCCAAGCACAGAGGTGAGACTGACTGGCCCGTAGTTCCCCGGGTCTTCCTTATCTCCCTTTTTGAAAATGGGGGTTATGTTTCCCCTTTTCCAGTCAGCAGGAACCTCGCCAGACCTCCACAACTTCTCAAATATGATGGCTAGTGGCTTAGCAACTTCATCTGCCAGTTCCCTCAGGATCCACAGATGTATCTCATCAGGTCCCATGGACTTGTGCACCTTCAGTTTCCTCAGGTGGTCTCGCACTTGATCTTCACCTACAGTGGGCGGTTCTCCATTTTCCCAATCCTCGCCTTTGCATTCTGCGTCATGGGCAGTGTGGCTGCAGTCCTTGCCAGTGAAGACTGGCAAAAAAGTCATTGAGTACCTCAGCTCTGTCTCTGTCCTGGGTAACCAATTCTTGTGTTTCCTTCCCGAGAGGGCCCACATTTTCCCCAGTCTTTCTTTTCTCACTGACATACTTAAAGAAAGATTTTTTGTTTGTCTTAATATCCCTGGCCAGATTTAGTTCTATCTGGGCTTTAGCTTGTCTAACCCGATCCCTGGCTGCTCAAATGATTCCTTTGTATTCCTCCCAGGCTACCTGTCCCTGTTTCCACTGCCTATAGGCCTCCTTTTCCCTTTTGGTCATGTCCAGGAGCTCCTTATTCATTGAGTAATTTAGGCAGGAAGAGACTTCTGGAGGTTGAATCCAACTCTCTGCTTAAAGCAGGTCCAATCAGCTCAGATAGCTGAGAGATTGTTCAGTCAAGTTTTGAATATGTCCAAGCATACAAATTCCACCAGATCTTTCAGTAACCTGGTCCAGTGTTTGACCATCCTCATAGCGAAAACATTTTCTGTGCAATCTAACTGGAATTTCCTGTACTTCAACTTGGGTATGTTACAACCTGTCCTTCATCTGGGGTGGATTCCCCAACATTGGACACTTTTAAGATTCAGCTGGACAGGGTGCTGGGCCATGTTTTCTAGACTGTGCTTTTGCCAAAAAAGGTTGGACCAGGTGATCACTGAGGTCCCTTCCAACCTGGTATTCTGTGATTCTGTGATCTGTGCTCCTTTAAGTCTGGTTCTGTCTTCTGTCTGTTGTCCCGTTAAGTAGCTGAAGATAGGAATAATGTTCTCTAACACTGCTTTCTCCACGCGAACCAAATCCTGTTCTCTCCATCTCTTCTTGTCTGCCAGGTACTTCAGCCCTCAACCAACTTGTCAGCACACTACTGGATTTACTGTCTTCTACTGATATCTGTCTTCTGCTGGGGAGCCTAGAACCAGGCAGAATACTCCCAGTACAGGTTCACAAGTGTAGGGGGGAAGAATAATTTCCCTCAACATCCTGGCTGCATGCTGCAGCCCGGGAGGTTCTTGGCCCTCTTTGCTGCAAGGGTGCATTTCTGACCTATGCTCAACTTGTTGTCCAGCAGAACCCCCAGGTCCTTTGCAGCAAAGTTGCTCCCCAGCCTGTCTGTCCCCAATCTAATCTCTTGTGTGGGTTACTCCATCCCACCTGTGGGACTTTGCATTTGCCTTTGTTGAAGTTGGAGGGCAGAGCCACTGTTCCAGCCCTTGACTACTCCCTCAGTTTGGTGTCATTTGGGAACATGCTGAGTGTGTATTCCATCCCATTGTCCAGAATTTCAGTAAAGACACTAGACAGAATTGCCTCTAGTATCGATCTCTGAAAGATGTCACTAGTAACTAGCTACCTGTTGGACCTTACGTCACTCATCACAAGCCCCAGAGCCTGGTGGTCCAGTGAATTTTCTACCCATGTTATTTGTTCACTTACCGAGTCCAGATATTACCAATCTGGCCATAGACATGATGTGGGACACATCAAAGACCTTACTAAATCAAGGCATGCCACATTCAGTGCTCTTCCCCTGTCCAGTGCTAGTCATCTCATTGTAGAAGGCAGACAGGTCAGTTGGTCACAATTTACCCTTCATAAAGTCTTTCTGACTGTTCCAAGTCACCTTCTTGGCTTCTATGTGTCTGGAGACGGTTTCCAGAAATATTTGCCCTGTAATGTTCCCAGGGACTGAGAGTGAGTTAAGGCTAATTAGTTGCCTGTAGTTCCTGGGTCCTCCTTCTTGCTCCTGTGTTAGTGGAACTGTGCTTTTTTACCATCTGAATGAAACTATTGCCAAATTTTTCTTATGAGAGGAAGTCCTAAAAGATTATACTCCATTATAAAACAGTATCTTGGATGAGAAAAAAAAAAAAGTCCGCCTCTGCTTACAGCAAGGTAATTCTAAAACCTATACACATATCAAAACTATTTGTGGAGGTTAGACTACAAAGACCTGTGAGTCTTTGTATTACAGGACTGGCTTAATAATGGTTTAGTGAACTACATTCACTTCAATTCAGTATTTTTCTGTATATGTGTTTTTTTTTTCTGAGTGTGAAATTGAAGTAAGCAAGAGGAGTGAAATGGAAAATAATGGGATTGAAAGGTCCTCTGGATAAAACTACCACAAGGCAACCTTGTGGATGAAAACTTTTTAGTAAAATGCCTGTCTTATCTAGAAATACAGAACATGGAAGCTCTGTCTGAACTATATAAGGAACTGTCTCTAAATAGAGACTTTCTATGAAGGAGGGCTATAAAGGATAAAGAATAGCACATATTTATCAAGAGAGAAAAACACTCATGGTATCAATGTTTTAACTGTTCACAGGAAGTTATTGATGACTAATAACAGCAAGAAAACTCAAGGCTAAAGTGACATAATTAATGCTTAATACTAAATTTAGATAAGGGATATAGCTTGCATACCACTACAGTTTTAATTTTTCCCGGTTTTAAGAAGATATTGATTATAGTGCACGTACAGATGCATTTATTGCAAAAGATTATTTTCAAACAGAAGCTATATTGGTAAGTGAAAAGTTTGCAAATAGTGGACAAAACTGGTTGCTCTGCTTCCAGCAACTATTTTGAAACATGTTCAGTAAATGTATAGCTGTCACTGTGAATATATCTTGCATTCCGATCAGAACCTGAGGCAGGGAAAATTCCCTCTCATATTAAGGCTTATTGGCATAGCCCATCCTTTTCAGTACTTAGGACTGAAATTACTGTCCTAAGAGAAACCACTGAAAAGATAATTGTTCAATAGCCCAGTCAACCTACAATATGTGAGGAATGTACTTTTAAAATTAATTTTACCTTGTCTTATTAAGTAGTTATCCTTTCATGAGAGAGCTGTTTGAATCTCACTTGACTTACTCCTCATTTATATGACGAAAAATAGGAACATGCAGGAATTTGTAAATCTGTTGAAGGGCAAGTGGTACTGCTGTAAAATTAAAGTTGAAAAACAGAACAATGACAGTACCCTTCAAACGTAACCCTCATGGCAATTCAGCCAAATAAGAAAACTTTTGTAGACCTCTGAATATGGCATTGATCAATCAGATGCTGCTTTTGCCTCTTATGTCCCCATTTGAAATGCTTTTGAAAAATGCAGAGAATATAGAAATAATTTAAGGGAAAAAAGACTGAAAACAGTGGAAAGAATTCAGCTTGTGTAAGTGAATAAAAAGAAGATGAACATGTGACTTGCCTCTTGTCTGCTGCTAACTTTCCATCAAGAAAATGCTGGATGTTAAAGAGATCTTCAGCTTAACAGACTGGAAAGGTAACAAAAATTTAAATCTCAAAAAAAAAGAAAAGACTGGGTAATCCAAACTAAAGTNAAACTAATAAAGATGAATAAAAATGAAACTAATAAAGACAAATGATGATTAAGTGAAAGTATGATGGGGAATAATGTTATTTTTTTTAGTTACTTGGTTAGCTTCTTTGGTTTGTAATTCAACCCTAGAAGGAGAAATGTGTTTAACTCAAGCTTAGTCCATGGGGTGCAATGTAGCATAAAACAGATAAAACAACAACCACAGGTATGCTGTCTGACCATGAATGTACCAGGCTCTATGTGAGATTTTCAAGTCAAGACACGGAGGTGAACAAAAATGGAACAAAATGGCAATTTCTTTAGCAAAACAGGCCATGTTAGGTTAACTTAGTGTACTAAATAACTTCTTTTTTTCTTTCAGAGACTAGCAATATAAGGGGTCTTGCCAATCTAGACAAAGAGCCATAGAAGCGTAGAATAATTGAGGATATAAAGGACTTCTGGCATCATCTGGTCCAAATCCATCTAGTTCAGTTTAGATGGGGCTGCTCAAAGACTTTAGTGAAATGTTTAATAAATTGCACTCACAGAAGATGGAGAGGATGAAGTCTGTAAAGTAACTAAGGTAAATATGGATCTTACTATGGAGATAGTAACAATAGGCAATAATGGAAACGAAAACCTAAGACGGGAGGGACATTCTTCCAGGATGAGCCAGAGGACCAGTATTCTCAAATATCTTAATTCATGGAACAGTTCTAATGAAATTTGGCAATGACACAAAGTTCAGAGGCATCATGAACAACTAAAATAGTGTATGTCCTCGATGAATGGTGTAATAGAATGTGTTTTATGAAAGAAGAAATGCATGGGCAGATAACCTGGGACTAATAAAAGTATTTTTACAATTAATTGTAAACTATTTGCAAATATATCAAGAAAATTCTAATTATTTCACAGGACTGTGGGCCACCTATATAATGCAGCTGTGAAAAGTGAAAAAAATGGGGGAAGTTGCTGTAAGTTACTTGCTGATGGCTTAGCAGATGAAGGAGTGCAGCTTTAAGTAGCTACCAGACCACATAATATTTTCATCCTATATGTAGGTAACAGCCATTGTTGATGGATTTTGTTGAGGAGAAGGAAACCACACTGAGTAAAATAAAATTCCTGATTGACTCTTAGGAGCTGTTAGAAGTGATTATTGTGACACGCTGTCTAGATACCTCTTCCTAAGCATATGCTGATGAAGGGTCTGGAAAACTACTCCCTTGCTGGAGCAAGGATTTGCAATAAATCTGATCCATGCCAAACACTCAGTGGTAAAGGGAAGAAAATGTGTACTGCAGGAATTATGTTAGTGAGTTAGCTAACAGCATTTGCAGACAAGATGAAAGCTACAACTTCTCTGCAACTGGGCTGCTTATACATTAACTGCACTCTTCATACAGTGAGCAAAACTTCAATTTTTGTTGGAGTTTGAGCAAGTTTCATTTCAGCTTATTTCAAGAATTCCTCAGGTATTAATGGAACATAATTGTTTTTTGATGGTATTTAGATAGCCCTCCTGGCAGTTAATAGAAAGAAACACGCATCCTAAGACAGTGGAGTTGTTGCCTTTTTTGTAATCACAATATTGCATCAGAATTGCTTTTCATGATGGCTTAAATAAAGCTATGGTAAAATCATGTTAACATGCAATAACATATTCATGACGAAGGAGTACGTGTAGCTACAAGTATTTGAGTTGCCATTTCAAAGAGTGTCACTTCATACTGGACCATACCAAGAACATAAAACTTCTTGATAACAGCAATTTTTTTTTTTTGATTGATCAGTAGGTAAAACTAATAAAAAATGAAATAAATGTCCAATATAGCTAGTGTCTCAAACTACTCATATGCACAGAGGTCAACAGCTGTAAGGCAGCACAGTGAGTAGAAAATACCAGGGGGAAGGTTTTACAAAAAACATCCATAGAAGGCATTAAAACATGATTAGAACAGCTGCTCTATTGGTACGCGAGAGATTTCTTCAAGAATAATGAAGAACTTGTGAGATACGATCAAGCTTAATTTGGATCGTACTTAAACCTGTGGGGGTATATCAGATTTCTCTGTACTGAGTAGCAGTGAAAGAAACCGAAATCCGTGCAAGAAAACGGAATGGCTATGCAGAGGATTCAAAAGAATTTGCTCACCTTAGACACTGGCAAATGTAATTACAAGAATATCCCAACAGAAAACAGAGGATATGCATAGATCACAGGAGCTTTGGATCAGGCATATGGGACTAGTTCTACAGAAGGTAGAAAAGCAGATAAATGGAATAACAAAACCAATTGGGAAAGCAGACTGTTTGTATAGCTTCATGTAGGAATGTTTCCACCTTAGATCTTCTGCCTCTGAGCTGAATGGGGCTTTATGGCACAGAAGCATTTGGCCCAATGTTGTCAAAACCTGCTGCCTCTGGCAGCAGAATTTCTCCGCTCTGAATCATAGGGAAAGATACCTCCTCCATCCCACTCTCTGCTACCTGGGGTTTTCCTTGGACTTCTTTCAGCTAAACACTGGGCAGCTCTGATCCTACTTAGCTTTTGTGATCTGAGAAGATCACAGCCTGGAGTATCAATAACTTCAGGTCCCAGTGTAAATAGGTGTGTGGCAACAGTGCAGAAGCTGATGACAAACATTTCCAGTAGATTCTTTTGGTATTCTCCTTTATCAATAAAAACTAAAATATGTATGCAACCCCTCTGAAAATCTCTTTCTTTTCCCCCAAAAAGACTTATTTTCTCAAAATACCCTCTTTCACAAGTTTAGAGAGTCATTAGTGCCACCAAAACAAACAAACAAAAAAACCAAACCAAACCCACCCACTTCCCATCCCCCTGCAAAAAAAGCCCCAAACAACCTGGAAAAGCAGAAATCCTAATAAGTAAGGAAAGACTGTCATTGCCATTTAAAGAGTGCAAGATATATAATACACATGAAACTATTGCACGGTTCTCCAGCAGGTAAGAGAATATCAGATGGGAATACATCTTAAAAGGATGTATTTTTTGTTGAGGGGAATTCACAGTACTGCCAGGCAATGAATTGGAAGAGCACTGCTGAGTTCAGTTACCCTTCCCTGAGAACCGAAACTAAGTACAACTGTTATGACTCATAAATAATTTATAGAAGAGTGGATTGGTTTTAAAATTAAATCCACAAAGCCTAAGTTCTACTAATGAGTTAAATTGCTATCTTCCTTCCAGAAATGATTGGACATTTTCTGGTGGGACACTTATTAAGTAAGGGAGCTCAAATTCACTGAATTGAAACATGTTGATATCAAGAAAACATTTGTCAAATCTCGGCAGATTTCTGATGGGGAAAAAATACCCTGGCTTTCTGTCAGCTTGCCTGATTGCCTTCATCACTGTGTGGCTTTGTTCCCTGACAGGGAATTTTGGAGCTAGACCTCTGTAAGTGCCTATTCTCTTGCGTTTAATAGCATCAGGCCCTCCTCTGCCAGTTCAGCTTCAAGGCTTGCCATCGAGGAAAGCTGAGTGCTCAGGTAGCAAATAATCCAGAAAAGCAGTCAGCCAAGGAGATTCATTCTCAGGAACCTGGCAGTCAAAGCACCTGAGTGTTTATTGAATGGGGAGCCAGAGAGCCTTCAGAATTAATGGGGAGTTCAAGAAACCAGAAAACCAGGGTGCAAATTACCAGTACAGTCCCCAAGCCATTGCCCTTAATAGACCACTTCGTGTACTGCAGAGGTGGAAAACCTGCAAGTTTACAAAACTCTTTGCACTAAAATTTCAGACCCCTTAGCTGGCAGCCTGAGATCTTCAGGCAATTTCTAAGTTTTAGAAGCTAAGTTCTAAGAAAAAAACACTGTGTAATGTGTGATTCATACCGAAATCACAAGCACTGGCTGTTAAGCAAGCGGTACAGTAAAAAGTTGGGGTTTGTTGTGGGAATTGCTGTGCTGTCTCAGACCCATAGTTCACTGAGAGCCAAAGGAAGTGCTAATCTTCCCCAGTGTAACTGTTTGAAGGCTTCTTCAGTGGTGAAATTTATAGTCCAATATTGAAAACACATTTTATTTTTATTGGCACTGCATTTTTTTAAATCTTTATTTTATCATTACAGTGATTAATTTTTTAAAAAATGCATCTTAAATGACAATTCTGCCACTCTCATTAACAAGACCTTGATCAAAATTTGGAAACTGAATTTGGACAGTACCATGGAAAAAGTGATTTTTCAAAACTGAAGCACTACTGAACTCCATCCCACCTTTGTTAACCAAAATATCCAGTATCTGGATTTACTTTCTGTTTAACAGAACTAACATACATCTGGTAGTATGTACATAGAATGATTTGTCATACCTGAGTGAAGCAGACCGTGAAACCTTGCTGTAGGCATGGGCCTTACTAGTGGATATAGGCTAACAGTCAGTCCTGTACCGCAGAAGACAAGGGATGCACGACCTTTTCTGTGAATGTGAGGAACGTCACAATTACTCAATCTAAATTAAAATTTTCTGACATTTTGGCTGTACTCTTCTAAACTCAACACAGGTCAGTATTTCATGTGGTTAACCCCTTTTAAAACCTGCCTCTGTAATACTATTATCTCCTTTTTAGTGTGGTTACATTATATGCAGTTGTATATAACTATTGCTTTAGCTTTAGCAGAAAACCAGCCAAGAAGAGTCTAGGAATGGCTTAAGATAAAATTTTAAAAAGCTTGAATGGAACAGAGTCTTTTGAAAATGCTATTTAGATTTGAATAGAAGAGTGAAGCCACGGAGCTAAGAATTATTTCTTATTCATTTTTGGAAGTAAATGTGTAATAGTTTTGTTGTTTTCAGCAGAGGGAACACAAATATATAACGAGCAAAAAACTGGCTTTTTTGTACACTGACTTTGGAGAAATGTAGAAATTCTACTTGGAGATTTCTCCTTTAAATTGCAAATTTGCTAGCTAATGGGGCACAGAATAGAACATCACCCAGGCTTGTCCAGTTTAACTTCAGCGTTATATTTCAGCAATGAAACCTGATAGGCTGATAGACTAAATGCTTTGGGGATAAGTCATGGGGGACTCTTTTTCATAACAGGCTTTCTTCAGAAATTGGGAGGCTCCATCAGTGAGGCGTGAGCTCCCCAATCTGTCAGGATGCAATCCTCATAGCAATATCTCACAGCCATTTGCATGGATTCTTGTTTCACAAGAAATCAACCAAAGACACAGATGTATTAGCAATTCATTTTGAATAGTAGTCTCTCCTGGAAGTACCACCCAATCTAAAAATATCCCCTTTTGGAATGCAATCCTGCCGTGATACAGTCTGGAGGAGTTCCCCTCATGACCCCCAGGCAAGTCACACTGGATATTGACTCTGTTCAACAATCTCCCTGTTAATCTTCAAAATCACGCCTGCAACTGAATTCCTGTTGTTGCCTGAAAAGTTCTCTCCTCAATGCGAGTTTCTGGTTTGCTGAATTACCTGAAATAGGCTGTTCAGTAGTCTCGACTTTCTATCTTCCTTCCCATCACAGGTTTTCAGTACACAACACAGTTCTTGGGTATCTATGTGCAAGGAGCTATGTGATAAGCTATTCAGTAAAATACTTTATTGCAAATTGTGCTTACACTAAAGAAATCAAGCATGAGGTACAGTTAGATAGTATCAACTTTAGTGTTCAATATAATATCGGTGGGACAAGCTGTGAGATAAACTGCAATGGAAAATGAGGAAATAAGGTTGTGCATCAGAGAATGATTCCTGTGAATATATATTTTGCAGAAGTTTTCTGGAAAATGACCAGTTTTCATCTAGGGTAGCTGAAATATGGTATGAAATCTACTCAGAAAAACTTGGTCATTGAAGGTTGTGATCTGTGTGAGAAATAAGCATGGTCTGGAATGACGTGCAAGCAGAAATTTACATGCAGTCTGTGAAAATTTTGCAACTGTGTCACTGAAGATAATGATCTCATTAGATGTTTGGCAGGATTAGGATTTGTCAGCACTTATATGGGAAATTTTTGGAGAAACCAAGGTAATAGAAAGTGGAAGCAGTGATATAGCAGTTGGCACTGATTCATTTAAGTCTGATCTATGCAAAAAATTAATTCAGACCGAGATAGCTTATAAAACAGTGATGGCAAATTAACAGTTTTTTGCCTCCTGAGAAGGTTAATCCCACAAAACTTTAGATATTCAGACTGAATCACTTATTTAGACTTCCTTTAATAATCAATTTCATTTCTAGTATATGATTCATGTTATTCTAAAGGTAGAAATCTAAAATAGGACATATAAATCACATCCTCCGGGCGTCTCTATCTTTCTATTTGACTATAAAGATGACTCGTTTGATTATAAACATCTCAGCTGTAGATGTCTGAAGCTAAATGAGATGAATCACATCCTCTGACTCTAAAATAAGGGTCTTTATTCCAAATTACACACTTCAGAATTGAGAATATGGGCATCCACACAAGAAGTCAATCATAAATTCCAAATTAACCTCCCATGTTAAGAAAGGCCTTTTCATTCAGTTAAGGTCTTTTCATTGAGTTGATAGCATCCTTTTTATGTTAAGAGGCAAGATGAGACCCTGCGCAGACATGGTTTCAAGGCTGCATTTAATCCATTACTACAGTTTATGTTGCGTAAAGGCATGAAACACTATGTTAAAAAAAAAGTAAAATACCCATAATTAATATAGTCATATTCAGCTGGCAGTATAACTAGTCAGGCTGAACAAGATAGTATCTACTCTAATTTGCCACTTCCCAACATTCATAAATTCCTACTAAATTGCCTTACCATGAAACATCGTTGCTTTTCTTGATTGATAATAGTTCAGAGAAAATGTGATTTACTGACGTGAAAAATCTTTCTTTGATGAACTAGATTCCTTCTTATCTTCTTGTCCCATTTGTTGGCTAGAAATTTTGGTAACAGCTTTTCCTAACAGTTTTTGACAAATGGCGGTTTTGTGTTGTAAGATGAGAAACTCCATGTTTGTGCCACAGGCTTGTTGCGGGCAGCTGTGCTGCCATACAAAGGGACCTTGAGAGGCTGGAGAAATTGGCTGACATGAACCTCATGAAGTTCAATAAGGGGAAGTGCAAAGCCATGCACTTGGGGAGGAACAACCCCATGCACCAGTACATGCTGGGGGCTGGCCGGCTGGAAAGCAGCTTGGCAGAAAATGCCCTGGGGGTCCTGGTGAACACCAGTTGAACATGAGCCAGCAATATGGCCTTGTGGCAAAGAAGGCCAACACCCTCCTGGCTGTGTCAAGTGGAGCATAAGCACCAGGTTGAAGGAGGTGATCCTTTCCCTTTATTCAGAACTGGTGAAGTCACAACAGTAGTGCAGTGTCCAGTCCTGGGCTCCCCTGCGCAAGAGAGACCTGGACGTACTAGACAGAGTCCAATGAAGAGTCACAAAAATGACTGAGGGACTGGAGCACCTCTCCTATGAGGGAAGGCTGTGAGAACTGGGACTGTTCTGCTTGGAGAAGTCTCAAGAGTATCTTATATATCTGTATAAATACCTGAAGGGAGGGTGTAAAGAAAATTGAGCCAGGGTCTTTTGAGTGCTGCCCACTGAAAGGACCAGGGGCAATGGGCACAAACTGAAACACAGGAAGTTCTGTCCAAACATCAGGAAACACTTTTTCACTGTGAGGGAGACCAAACACTGGCACAGGTTGCCCAGAGTGGTTATGGATTCTCCATCTTTGGAGATATTCAAAAGTTGTCTGGACATAGTCCTGGCCGACTGGCTCTAGGTGACCCTACTTGAGGAGTGAGTTTGGACCAGAAGACCTCTGGAAGTGCGTTCCAATCTCAACTGTTCTCTGATTCTGTGATTTATTATGAATAAAAGAGTTAATATTTCCACTCAGAAGTAGTTCTGTTTCTCACAATCAAAACCTTGACAGTTTTTATTACCCTCAAAAAATATTTTTATATAGTTTATACACTTTTTAAAATGTCCAGGTCTTCCATATTTATACTGATCTTTGCCTTCAACAAAACAAGGAGTTGAATTTGGACCATAAATGTTCACTGGAGAATTTTAAAAAAGCCAGGGAGCTGCCTGTTCATGCAGACCCTGTGGAGGTAATTTTCCGAGTGACTGCTTCCTGTTTGACTCTGTACTCAGGGTAAAATGGAAGGTAGGTTCTGTGGATAAGAGATGCCAAAGGTAGCAAAAAGCAGAATTTCCTGTGTTGGTCCTCTAATAGAATATGCATTAAAAACAGCTTAGAGTGCCCCTGCCCAGAGCTGGCCAAGCCCAGATGTCCACAGCTGTCCTGCTGTTTGCCCTCTGTGTCTGCTCATTAAAGAAAAGTTGGGCGTAGGAAAAATGACTTCAAGTATTAGAACCTCTAAAAACCCATATATATATATATATATGAAAGAATAGGCAAAGAAAAGGACCAAACCTATCCATATACCTACAATGATTACAGCTAATTTTTTTCTAAATGTCTTTCTAAATCCTCTAAATGAAGAGGAAAAAAAAAAAATCTTCCATTTTAATTTCTTTGATATTTTGGAATCAAAGAATTAAAAATCTGTGACAGACCCTCTGCTGGGCCGCACTGTCCTCTCTGCTCGTAGTTTGTTTTGACTTTGAAATCTAGAAAGTTGAGGGTGGGACTTGTAATAGCATGAATGTTAACTGTGATGTTTATGGTCTTTACACAGACCCATGGGTGGTAAAAGACCATTACAATTTCCATAGCACTTATCACTGAGATAACTAAAAGTTTATAAAGTAGATGATAAATGATTTTCCCTGCTAAATAAGTGAAACTAAGTGCTCTAAATAGTTTCCTTTCCTGAAGTCTAGTCCTTTGGTCTACATTCCATGTATAAAAGCTGAAGATGAAAATTAGAGAAAAATCTCCCAAACCAAAATCAAAAACCTTAAACCCCATAACCCAAAAGGAGACATTTCACTCCAACTGCGATTACATTTCTTTATCCCTTTTTGGGACAGGGACATGTAATATGTTCTAAGCGTCTAGTATTAAAAACTACTACCCTCTTAATTGAACAATTTTAATGCCTTCCTGCTATCTGTTACTCAATCTGTTAAAAACACGTGAAAGGAAATAAAGACTGTAATTGGCTACTTTGATAACTGTTTCAGGAACATGAGAAAACAGTATCCTTCCTCATCATCCCTCATACATAAATCTACATTGTTCAGCCTGATCAATAAACAGGGTTTACTGATTTCTACATTTATAATATGGACCCTTTTCTGAAGCTGATGAAGTTGTGTTAATAAATGCACTTACAGTTTTTTAAAAATAATGTTGATTATGTATATGTGGTCTTGATAAATTAAAGATTTTTCTGTCAATTAATTCATGTTAAAAACCTGAGAATGTCAAAGTATAGTATCCTTAGTCTTCTACTTCTCAGTGGAAGGTCATGGGCCATTTTTAATGGTATGCTTAATTATCATTAACTCAGATGGCTTGTGACTATCTCTCTAAGAATCTGACTGTGAGGGAACTTGTGAATATTTATTTTACTGATTCAAGAATCCAGCTCCCATCTATATGAAGCTTGCTAAACTTCTGTTGGTTGGAGATCAGGGAGAAAAAAGGAAGAGGTTCAGCTGGATGAGGAACCATAGACAAAGGTGTATGTGGCAATGGAAATGACAGAGAGACTATGTTTCTCTGAGAACTGTAGTGAAAAAAATTGTGTTTCCTCTAAAATTCTCCAAAACATCTTCTCAGCTACTGTCAGTCTGTGGGTGACTATCACCACCCATGCCCTTATATATATTCTCCCATATCAAGTGGCTACAGCTGACTCCTGGGTACAACAGCATGGTGAAGCTGTGAGGTCTATCCTAATGATTCAGTAAAACACAAATGCAATTTTTATAGGAATTTTTATAAGAATTATCAATTTACAGGACTGAAACCTCAGCAGAAGGTTGGAGGGATAAGATCTGTCTTGCTTAACAACTGAAAGCACCTAGCACGTTAAAGCATACACAAGGAGTTAAACAGAACTTCAAAGTGTGTATGGAGGAAAACAACCAGTGTAATTGTCCATCTGTTGATAGAAAGACTTGGAAAGTCTTAAACTGCTGACAGGGCAGTTAATGAGTAGTCATCTGGTTATTATTATTATTTCAGGTCTTTATCTTTTCCTCTTCTGTAGGAAGATGTCATTCATAAGTCTCTCATTTCTTTTTTATTTTCTCCTGCTCCCATTAGGCAATTTCTTTTTTGTTATCCCAAACTTCAGTCTATTGACGTCAGAGGATGGCTTGTTTCAGTGGAAATAAACCCTCGCCCTTCAAAACAAAAAGACGTTATAGGGTGTGATACAAGAACAAGGTTAGAGAATATTACAGCAGCATCAAAGGCTAAGATATTTTGGCAAGAGCACTAACTACCTGTGCTTGCGAAAACAGTGAGTTCAATTAATGTGATTCAGCCAAATACCACCACGCAAACACCCAGCTTGCAAAAGTTTACGATATAGATATGGTGAAGCTATTATCACTATTTGTGTATACTGTATATATTGTGGTATCGCCCAAAATATGCTAGGCACGTAGACAGGTATATTCTGTGCTCAGAGGGTTTTAACTCCGGTGACAGATATGGCACAACAATAGAGAGCTAGAACAACAGGTGGAGGAAACAGCAGGATGGGAAGGACATAATCACAAAAGGAAGGTCAGGCAATTATATAACTCCTCGTGCAGACGCCTTGTTCCCTAGTATATCCAGTGTTTGTAGGGTTTTTATCACGATCGTGAAAAGCTTACATTATCATGACCAAGGTTGTTGTTTAGACGTGAGTCTGAGGGGTTCAGGGTATACCATCTGCTCAAAACCAGTCAATGCAATGGGAAAGGAGATTACAGAGCAGTGAACTAGTGAAGATGCTCAGATACAAGAGGTCCAGCTGCAACGCTTTGTGTCAGACAAAGCAGAGTACCTACTTTACTCCATGTTACCAACATCACAGGTACATGACCTAGCCACTGGCTACGGATCCTTCCAGAGTGGTACTTTTTCTCTCTCTCTCATTTTCTTTCTAGTGCTCCTGAATTTGCCAGCCAGAGCCTTTACAATGCTTTCTAAATTAAGTTCTTCCTTCTCACCAGTTTCTTTCTGTGAAGTTCAAGCTTAATATTCAAGTACACTCCTCCATGGGTTCAGAGAGACTTTCTGTATGAGTTTAGGTTACAATATTACTTTTGTTTTCTATTCTCCCCCAAGAGTTATTTAGGACACATAGTCTTATTTCTTCCAATGTCACTTAGGTTTCTAACATTCTCAGTCTACCTGGATCCTGTGTCTCTCTGTGGGCCAGTATTCAAAGCTGAAACATATGACACTGGCCCCAGTTCCTGACACTTAACATGTGGGATTTTCTTCTGACAGCCAAGTAAGACGAGTAAATATTTTGTTACCTTTTCCCAGTGGGAAACTGAAGGCAGGGGTGGTTTCTGGCACACCTGAAACACGTGAGCTTGAATCAGAATTTTGGAATGTCATGTTCTAAACTCCTACATAAAACCAAGGCATTTTCATCTGTTCAGTCTTATGACTTTACTTTGAAGTAAAGTACTTTTTGTCCTGTCTTTCTCCTCTGTTTTCACCTAGGTATCTTCCAAAAGAAGATGCTATGCTGGCATAGTTATGAGCAAAGAATACAACAAATATTTGAGGGAATGTCTTGGAGATAAATGGCCATTTGAGAATCCTTAGGCTGATCATCATTTCTTAACAAACAACCTATTCTGAGGTGATTTCTATTTTAAAGAGGAAACTTAACTTAAGAACAACCAATCAAAAATAACATGAATAAGGATTCCGGTTTTATATACATGCCTTCAGTTTTTAAGAAATAACATTTAACTTTTGTTGTTCTGTGATGCTTTGTTTTGCTACTTCTGCTTCTTCTTGAGATTTGTCAACAAGAAGTAATGAGATATCAAGGATTAGTGTTCATTCCTGTTTGCTGTTAAATAAGTTTGCAAAACCGAGCTTATGGTTAACTTAAGATGATAAGAGATCACACATATTTCATGTTTAAAACTGAATGCAAAAATAACTGTTTTGCAGGATGAGTGCTAGGAGAGCAAATCTGTCATTTCTGATCTGATGGTTGTCTAAATTATCTTTTTTTTTTATTCCCGGCTCTTTGAAAAACTCTCTGAGGAGGAATCATCAGAAGTTTCCTATTTGTTTAGGAATTGATCCAAATGTAAAAGTTTCCACCATGATAGATGTTGATTTAATTGGAGATTCCCTTACAGCATTTTGCTATGCATTTGTGCAGAGCGGTAAAGTAACAAACCAAAACAAAATGCTCCAGGAATCATATAACTTGGGACTTATCTGTTGTTCCACATGCAGTATGGAATTGGAACAAATTTTGTCCTTATATTTTGAAATTTTTGAATTTTTGGAATATTTAATAACTGTGGTGCGTTGACCTTGGCTGCCTTCCAGGTGCCCACTAACCCATTATATCACTCCCCTTTCTGACCAGGACAGGGGGAGAAAATATGGTGAAAATCTTGGGGGTTGATATAATGACAGGGAGATCACTTACTGCAATCATGGGCAAAACAGACTCAACTTGGGAGGAATAATTTAAATTATTGGCAATTAGTTGTAACAGAGTAGGATAGAGAGAAATAAGAACAAAAACTAAAAATACCCTCTCCTGTTCCAGCATAAGCTCTCCCCATGGGATACAGCCCTTCATGAACTTCTCCAACATGGATCATTCCCACAGGCTGCAATTCTTCAAGAACGGCTCCAGCACGGGTCCTTTCCACAGAGTACAGTCCTTCAAGAACAGGCTGCTCCAGCATGAATCCCCCACAGAGTCACAGGACCTGCCAGAAAATGTATTCCTACATGGGCTCCTCTCCACGGATTCACAGGTCCTGCCAGGAACCTGCCCCTGCGTGGGGTCTCCATTGGCTGCCGGTGGATATCTGCTCAACAGCTGATGTCCATGGGCTGCAGGGGGACAGCCTGCTTTACCATGGTCTTCACCACAGGGTGCAGGAGAATCTCTGTTCCGATGCCTGGAGTACCTCCTCCCCCTCCTTCTTCACTGACCTTGGTGTCTGTTGGGCTCTTTCTTTCACATCGTCTCCCCTCTCCCAGCTGCTGTGCAGAGGTTTTTACCCTGTCTGAAACATGTTATCACAGAGGTGCTACCAACGGGGCTGACTGTCCCAGCTTTGGCCAGCAGTGGGTCCCTCTTGCAGCCGGCTGGCGTTGTCTCTGTCTGGGAGTCCCCAACAGAAGAAGGACATGGACCTGCTGGAGCGTGTCCAGAGGAGAGCCATGAGGATGATCCGAGGGCTGAAACACCTCTCCTATGAGGGGAGGCTGAAAGAGTTGGGACTGTTCAGCCTGGAGAAGAGAAGGCTCCGGGGAGATCTTATTGCAGCCTTCCAGTACCTAAAGGGGGCCTACAGGAGAGCTGGGGAAGGACTTTTTACTAGGGCATGTAGTGACAGGACGAGGGGGAATGGCTTTAAATTGGAAGAGGGCAGGTTTAGATTAAACATTAGGAAGAAGTTTTTCACTTTAAGGGTGGTAAGGCACTGGAAGAGGTTGCCCAGAGAGGTTTTTGAGGCCACATGCCTGGAGGTGTTCAAGGCCAGGCTGGACGTGGCCTTGGGCAGCCTGGTCTAGTGGGAGGTGTCCCTGCCTATGGCAGGGATGTTGGAACTCGATGATCTTCAAGGTCCTTTCCAACCTAAACCATTCTATGATTCTATGATATGGGGGCAGCTTCTAGTATCTTCTCACAGAAACCACCCCCACAGCCCCCCATCTACCAAAACCTTGCCATGTAAACCCAATACAGTAACATACTTTTAGCCTTGTTTAATTAGCTGGAAGAGATGAAAAGTCATACTAAAGGAAAACTGCACTAATCAAATATTTAATAGTGCTGCCTGAGAATTCTGGCCTGTCTTTAGGACTGACAGGGAAATAGGGGCAAAAATTATGATTTTCTAGAAACATATTGAAATGGCAGCTGAAGAGTTTTGAACTCTCTGGCAACTTCAGAATCTTCCAAATCTAGACTTGTCTAAGGGAATCTCCATTTGGCAGAAAGGAGTTTCCCAACTATAGCACTTGATCCAAATTTCACTGTCATCCCAGAGACAGCCAGGATCCTTGTTTGTCTCATTTGACAGCATTTTACAGTGGTGCTTTATCAGCAAAATGCTATATACTCTCTTTTGTTTATACTTTAACCTTTCCCTTGACATTGAAACTGTACAAAGTACAGGAATCATACCTTGTTTACTGTTATCTATAACCTTACAGGAAAACAAAATATACAAATTTTGAAAATAATATCGTACTGATCCTAATGTCTATTATGCGATTCCATAGATTTGTGTGTCTGTATATGTATGCATACACGTATATATATGTGTACACACACAGACTCATATATATACACACAGAAAAAGATAATTCAATTTTTTTCGTGATTATATTTTAAAAATATTACACTAATTATACATAGATAAAAAGTTTCTGTTTAAAAATCTATTCATGTACCATTTAGTGTTATTTCGTACATTCCATTTTGCAAGGTGACTTTGAAGCATTTTTATGGGACAGAGATTTTACATTTTAAGTGCACTCGACTCACAATCGGGATATACATTTTACATTTTTATGTGGGCACAGAATCCCTAATGTAACCACTAGTATCACTGGTAAATTATTTCTTTACGCTGTATATGCCAAGCTACAGACATATAAATGCAAAGTGTGTACACATTCTGTTAAAAACATTTTCATTACTGAATGTAAATTGCATTATTTTCGCCAATGCTCATTCTTCAGTTTTTGTGCAGAGATCAAGCAAATCCAGACTCTTTTTCCTTTTCCCACTATGGCTCTCTTAAATTGGACACATTTTTAAGTGCAACATTTTATGCCGAAAATTGCTATTCTGGAGGAAATTCTGAAGAAAGCATAAGGCATTATTAGATTTTACTGTTGAAGAGCTGGCAATAAAGGTAAAGAATCTCGCTTTTGTGAAATGTTTCTAGGTTGTGTTTGCTAAGCTTTCCCTAAAAGTATTTAGTTTGCATTAGGTATGACTACCCCTTCTGTGTTTCTGCATTCACTTATGCTCTCAAAGCCTTTCGATCCTAGCTTGTTGTACGACCATTATTTCTGGCAGTACAGTGCTCCTCAAAGCCATCTTTATAGTTGCCTTTAAGATATACTGTATACTTCTAAGGGGATCTATGCTATGTACAAAGTACAGGTTCTGTGATGGGGTTTGTGAATGATAACTCTAGGTTGTTCCTCTCATGATGTTCAGTGTCATGGGGAGCTTTGCAAAGGAATGGGACTGACTTACCCAGCTTTGCAGGCAGGAGCACAAGATTTGCACGTGGGAGATATATCAGTCAGGCTCTATACCACTGTTAGTTATACATCATTTAAATTCCCTTCTTTGAATCATCGTGTTAGTTTGTCACAGCTATTGACAGCTGCTATCTGATCAGTCTGCTAGTGCCAGTAGTATCTTGGCAACAGCACAAAAATAGCTTTCCCCCCTTGTAAGAAAGACCAGTCTGCACTGACAAATTAGAAACGTGCTAAAGACAAAATAAACTGATATTTTGGGCCAGATTTTCAGCCTTACAACTGTGCTGCAGACAATAATTGTATTGTCCAAATCAGCTGATGGAGGATTCCTCCACAATGGGAGGAAACAGCTTCAAGATGCTGTATTTCTCTCTGTAGCCTTTTTGTTAGGTATGGGTGTAAGAGGAGGCTGTTCTGCAGGGGGGACCTACAGCCAGCAGGGTGGGATTTTAGCTAGCTGCTCACAGCCAGCCCCAGATAGGAGAAAGCAGTCTCAGCCAAGCCTTGGCTGGCTTGGGAGATTTTCAAGAAAAAGCTGGGAGAGCCCTAGCAGAGGTTCCCCGCTCCTCCTTCGGGGAGATCTTCCAAGCTGAGGGGTTTGCACTTGTCTCTGCCCATGGGACAGCATCACCTGGGCTGCTCCCCAGCGGGAGGAACCATCTGTGGCCTCTCCTGTCCTTCCTTTGGATCTTTTCTTTGCAGCATGTTGGTCTGGGACTACCAGCTGGCAAGTATTCTGGGTGCCCAACCTATCTGAAACATCTGGAAAGCTTCACCCTTCTCACGTGTGCTCCACACAGGCAGGCAGGGCACACAGCCTGGTAAGTTCAAACCCCACGATGGTCTTCTGCACAGCCCCCTGCCGCTAAGGAGTCAGGTGTATGGTGTGGCATGCTTACCCACAAATCTGCCCATGATTTCCTGACCACCTCAGCCCCTCACCCGCTCCAGCTGGGTGAGTGCCATGTCTGCTGTGATCAGGTTATTCCTTTCCCTCCACAAACCCATAGTCTTGGCAAGTATGGATACCCTGAGGCCCAGACCCTACCCAGGCTGGTGTGAGAGATGTAGCGGGCACTCAGCTGTTTATATCCCCGGGGCTACAAATTTTGGATTCACTTCTTTGGAAAAAAAGGTGTATTCTCTTGGGTGGACTTGCATAAAACACTGGAAAAGACCTGGGCTTTCATGCATCAGGGCAACAAGGTATGGCTGAGAGCTAGTATGGAAGTTAGAATTTACTGTACGCAATGAATTTATATTAAAGCTACAAGCCAATTAACCTTAATTAGGATTTGATTTCAGATAATAGTGATTACATGTTACCTAACCCAAGGGAAAGGCACACCTTTATTTTTCTAGTGGGAAAAAAATAAAGATTGTCTGGACTTCTGTAGGAGAGATGAACCCCAGTCATGCTTCCTCTTCCTCTTTTGGGACAAGAAATGTATAAATATATGAAAATGTTTTCAGAAATGTCTACATATAAATCCACTTCTTTTCAAAACCTACATTCCTTGACAAGACTATTTTGCTTCAGCCCCGAATCCTCAATTAGGTCTTGCCAGGCATCCTGCTGAGAGCTTGCATGCTCATTCATTATGTTTTGTTAACTCTAATGGAATCTGGATGGCAAACCAAAACTATACATAACATTTTATTCAGTTTATTTTCCCTTTGACTCTAATTTTAATTCTAATGCCCAGATAACTTCTGCGTCTGAGGCTCACAAGCATATTTATTTGACAGTGGAATAGTCTCCTTGGAGAGGTTGTAAAAACGGTATCAGCTGATTCATTTAAAATCAGACTGGACCAAACTCTCAGGAGCATACTGTAGGCAACTATCTTGCATTTGGGATGGCTAAGAACACCTCCAGGTCTTTCCTATATCTGCTTTGTACTATTCTTTGATTTCCCAAGTTCACTGTCCCAGTTTGTCAAGCACAGAAAAACATTTATTTTAAAAGTAAAGTAAAATAAAGCATTTTTGCCATTTTTTCTTCTTTTTTTTTTCCTCTTCATATCTTTTGTTGACTTTAGGAAAAGTAATTTCACCCACGTAAAGAAGATCTATTTATTTGCTTCAAGGGTTAATTTCTTCAGATCTTGAAAAGGTAGTTCCTAAACGTGTGGTTTTTTCTTTTGTTTTGTTTTGCAGATTTATTCCAAAGCATAAACATTACTATGGGTATAAAAATCATTTTGTGCTTTCTTTAAAAAAAAACAACACCAGGATGCATATGATAACTTCTCACTAATGGATCCAAAGACTGAGGGAAATTGGGTGCCAAGAAAACTTATTTCCTGATTGAGGTTATTCATTACCAGTACTGTATAGATAAAAAATCACTCTACAAAGAAGAACGATTCTGTTTAATGTATCGGTATTTCTGTTTATATATATAAGCATATACATAGCAGTGACCCTTCCCAAACTAAGCAGAAAAAAACATTTCACACAGAGAGCATAATTCACAAACTGGTGACATTGTAAATATGATCAGGTTTTAATTTATGTTGATTTTAGTCTTATCTGTAATTGCTTCCCCAGAGGGCAAAGTTTATCTCAAATTGAGTTCAAATGTAAAAAAATGAGGAAAAAGTCAACAAGGAAACTGTGACCCTAGGCCTTATTTCTATTCTTGTTGAAGTCAGCAAAAAAGATCGGAACTGGATCTTTGTGTTCCAAGAACACGAAAAACAGCAGACTTAGGCAGACCTATGAGGTTTTGCCTTTCTCCCAGAGACTGAATTCGGAGTGTAAGGAGAGAATAGCAAATTCCCCCACAAAATGTAAATGCACAAAGAATATTACCACTCTCTTTCATGTATGTTTTATTCCTAGGCCCAATTAACATTACTACCTTTGATGTCCAAAAGAACCCGCCACCTTAAGACGTGTAGCTGCTGAACGTGCTCAGATTTACTTGCGCCCATGTATTGCCAACTGGTGCCTTCATAGCAAAAGCAGCCAGTCCAGTTGGAAACCAGCCAGATGGCAATGCTACCACAGCAGAATAGGATAAGGCTTAGAGCTGTGGTCCCAGGACCCAGTCCTCTTAAAATTTATATATGTGCTAAGGTTTATGGGCTACTCCCACTGATGCCAGAGGACATATAGTGTGTCTGAAGGACAAATGTCAGAAGCTTCTGTGCTCTTGACAGGCTGATGAGACCCCTAATGGTAAATGCTTGGATTTAGGGTTGTGCCTTCCATTAGTTCAGACATTAACCACACGGCTAAATCCTTATGTTGGTCTTTACCTTTTTTGTTTGAATTTGGTGGTTAAGAGTTCTGTGAAGTATATACACAGATATCATGGCATATAGTGTTATCCTTTTCTCCCTTTCCTCTGCTGATATGTTCCAGGTCTATTTTAAGCTACAGTAGGCACAGTGCAACACTACAGACAACGTAAGAGCTCTGCATTCACTAAACATCGCTAAGAACAAAGTCCGTAGTGATTACTGAGTTTATGTATTTCTGGGACACTGCTTCTGGTCACTGTAATGTAATGTGGGGTACGAATAACTGTGTCTAGTTTCTATGTGCAAAACAAAATCCCTTCCAAAGCTTAGCATATGAATACTGAGATTCAAACTATCAGCTTTACTACATCATTTTCTGTGGTTATGAATGTAATCAAGGAACTGAAAACAAAGAAAAAAAAAAAGGATGCATCTTAACAATTTACTATTTAGCTCTTCAGAACATAACTGTGGATTATTTTTCCCCAGGTGTGAAAAGAAGTGACTTCCACTTGTGAGAAGTGTATTATGGACTTTGTCAGGTTACTCACGGACTGGTTTCATTTCGGAGCTCTGTGTGCAGTTCTGGCATTTGCCAGAACACTGTTGTGTTGGAGGTCTGGTATCCCATTTCTAAAATGTCTAAGCTGTTTTCTTTTAGGACAGCAAAGTATTAGAATAGCCTTTTGTTGTTGTTGTTTTTGTCCCTTGCGTTATGCCTTACATGAAATTGGATTATTTCTAAAGGAAAAAACCTGGAGTTTTTGAGGAATCAATATGTAAATAGGATTTGTTTGCATGCAGGTTCCACACCCTGTAAATTTGAATCATAAACATTAATGTTTGCACCTCTGGATCAGAAGAAACAGTGATTTGATCATCTGAGGCTGTTGAAGAACAGTGCAACTGATCTGCTTCGGGGTATAAATTCTGGATATAAATCAAAACTTTCCCAAAGTGAGGGAATAATTTATTTTTTATTTTTTATTTTTTTGGCCAGATTCATTGTTACCTCTGGATCAAAGGCTGTTAAGATGAAACAACTGGGAGAAAAGTTCAGGGCATGCCTCCACAGATAGGAAATTTCATTGACACAGATTTGTTGCACACCTGGAGCACCCCACTCGCCGTGATGCACATACATCCTGGTAAGAGCACTAGGACAGCGCTGAGCGTGAACTGACAAGGCCTATGAGACCTGAGGTACCTCAAGCACCACGCAGTGATGCAGATTTACCAGGGAGTCTCTGGGGACTTTCACATGGCTTTTCTCCCTCCGTTCCCGCAAGCCAGAGCAACGCATTCTCCAGTGCCACAGGGCATAGCTGTGTGTGTGACTAACTCTAGGTACAAGTAGAGCAGATGCATTTCTCTTCACCGCTCCATAGACATCTCCTCAGGACCTTCCTTTGTCAAGGCCTTCCTTGTATAATCTTACTCCATTTATTAAATTTGCTCTGTTCTGGAAAATTGCTATAACTTGTACACGAGCAAAGTCTTTTCCTACTACCCAGAGTATCATCTGCCACTTGCGGTCAAGGGAGCAGATGCAGTAAGAGGACAGACCCCTTCTTTTTGCAGCAGCTGGAGGCTAGACTTTGTGGTGTTCCTATGGTGCATTTTAGCGAAAGGAAGGGTGTTTCCTGAAGAGGAACAGGCAGTCAGTCTTGAAGCTGGCATGATCCATGAGAAAAGAAGCTGTGCAGGAGTGGGAACACAGAAAGCTCTCTGCTGAGCCGCAGTTCTGTGAACTCTCTGTAATGGATTTAGGTATTGATCTTGGAGTATTTATTCATCGTCAGGTTTTCACTGAGCTGTCAGGATTCATCTGAATTAACAAGTAAAATTTCTGATGTGCTGTGCTATGATTTTTTCATGAGTAAATATACAATCCCATGATAATACTTTTGTTCAAGCCCTTCTTCGTACCTTGCTTCCGGCCATGTTCAGATGATGAAGGACTTGGGAAATTTTTTTACTGCCCTCTTTTTTTTTTTTCCCTTTTCATTTTGCAAATATATTAATTCATGCTTAAATCCACAGAAATAAGAGGTCTCTGAATAAATGCTCCTAAGAATCTCTGTGTTCTCCCCTGTGGCTGGCACATTAACACTCAGAGTCCCATGCGACTATATAGGTTACATACTAAAGCAGTGCTTTAGATTTGAGGCCAAATTCTGGCTTGTTGTACATACCAGCAAATCCACAGCTGGTAATGTGAGGAAAGGTAGAAATAGGCCACACAGATTCTGGTACTTTGAAGTATTACAGAGATGCTGTTTCATAAGCTTTTCATGATCACAGCACAAAGGAATATTATACTGTGAGGCCTAGAAGCCAGAAAAGAAATCTGCAAAAATGTTTATTCATATACAGCTTTGGAATGGACAGTCCTTTTCACAGATCACTTATTTTAGGTGGGTTTTTTGTTTTGTTGGTTGGGTTTTTTTGTTGTTTGTTTGTTTGGTTTTTTTTAATTGAGAAAAGAAAGATAAGAAGGGGGAAGATCAAGGATTTTGGGCAGGAGCTTATGACGAAAAGAGACTACATTTTTATTGAATGGAGTGAACTCTGATCCTCCGTGCAGGCATATAGCTCGTAGTACAGATTGACTCTCTGTTGATTCCTCTGCAGTGAATCCTGTCCCTGTATTTCATGTTGTACTCTAAGGTACAACAAAGCAAGCATCCACTGTCAGATACAGCTGTCAAGGTAGAAATAAATGGCCTTTCCTCAGTGACTTAAAAGCCATCCAGACGAATCTACAAGCACACTGAGCAAGAACTGAGCAAGACCTGGCCTGGCATATCAAAATATTATGATTCCCTTAATGTGACCTTCTTCCTTGTACAAAAAAGACGTTTTAGGTTAGAATGAATTTAGTTTGTTACATACACATCAGTCTTGCTATTTGCAGTTGTATCTAGTGAAAGAGACAGTTTCTGTCTCCATTTTGTGCTAGGATGCCAGCACTAAGAATTTTGTGGGGAATTGTCAAAAGGTGATGAATCATTCTTAAAAGCTGAATTTAAGCTATGTATTAATTTAATGTCAGCCACATTTATCTTACATTAAGGTAATTAATACTTCATCGTCAGAATTTGGTTTTGCTACTTGCAAGAGGAAAAGTAAAGCTAATGAGAAGTAATCATCAAATATCTGGCATTTCCTTTTTTCTTACCATTATCATTAACTAGAATTTATCTTATATACACATGGTGTACAATCTAATTAGTTAAATTGCTCAAGATATGTTCCAGCCTTTTGGGGAAATTATGTAATGGTTGGTTATGCTCAACCTCGCTTCTCTCCCCATTGTATTTTATTCACCAGAGTGACCATAAAAGTTTTGAACCTTGTAAAAAATTATCTCTGACATATTTATGTACTGAGTCTTGAAGTTACTGATGACTGTCAAATAAATAGAACTCCTGTTCTTTCTACAATAAAATATTTATCTGTGGGTTCAGGAAAGAACCAGAATATTTGAGGAAAGTGTAGTATGCATATTATGTATACCTATGCATAACATTGTTCATAAATGTACACATATATATGCATGCTTACATGATCTAGCTCCAGCCTACAGAGTTTTACTTTCTTGAACAGTGATGAGACTGAAGATTATAAGATTGCAAACACAGAGAAGATTAATTTTCTATAGGTCTAGAAGATGTCTCAGTGTAATGTTAAACTACAGTTGTAGCCATGTGTAAAGTTCCCTTCCAAAGCCATTTGATGTAGCTGAGTGAAAGATACTGTATGCCTATTAAAATAGTTTTATAAAGGAGAAAGGGCAGCTTTCTATCTGAAAGGAGGCCAATATGGAGGAATACTTAAAAGGTATATTAGGGTAGCAAGACAAAGACTGAAAAAGAACATTAGTTAGCAAATACTATACTAAAACTGGGGGCGGGGGGGAAGAGTTTAGGCCACGTGTAGGTCTCAAGTGAGCAAAATGCTCTCAAATATTGGAGAAAAGATGACTAATTTAATCTTATTGAGATTAACATTCATCACAGGTAACTCATTTCATACGGAACTTTGCCCTACTAGAAATATGCTCTCTGTAAGTATACTGCTAAAAATGTACGTCTTCCCCTTCCCCTGCCATAAAGTACCTCATCACAGCATTGCTTCTTATGTATGCTATATAAAGCCATAAGCAAACACAGATTCCAGAAAAAGATCTTGGCTTTGACATTTGTATAACACAAAAATATACTGCCTTGGCACATTGAGAAGTTAGCAGAAATCGATGAAATTTGGATTCATTTTGCCCACTTTTATAAACAGTAGTTATTTAAATCCTTTAAGATATTCAGCTGGATCTGTCTTTCATGAGTCTGTAGCTCTTAAATATAAGAATAATCCTTTGGGCTAAACTCACAAAAGGATTTTGATATGAAAATAACTAATTCTTAGATGTCCTGTTACATACTGGAATTATACCTTGCTCCATACACAGGGCATGTTACAAATCAGACTCCTGAGAACCTGAATCACAAAATCTGTACTGAAATATGAAGCAGCCGAGGGTAGCTGATAGGAAATTCAGAAGACTTGGGCTACAGCTGAGTGCCATTTTATATATGCATAGATGTGTCTTTTCATAATTCAATGTGGCCTTCTTCTTTTGTGGAAGAAAAATGGAGACATTGATGGAGTCCCTCTGACTCTGCTAGTCCTTCAGTAATCATGAGATCCAGGATGAAAGATATTAATGTTGAAATTTCTATTCCTCTGCCTGAATTAGGATTTCTATCTAAGTATCTAATTTGACAGTTAGATACTTTAAGCTAATGGCTATATAGAGAAGGTCTCTTTCACACTCTTCTGCTAAAAGCTTATGCTTTGCAGAAAATAAATCAAATATTAATTGGAGCAATGCCTAGATCCTGTCTGAAAAAACTGTCTACAAGGTTATAAACTCATTCTCCCACATTGCCTCTTCGCACTGTATATTTAAGTAACTTATTGAAATAAAACAGCAAGGCACACCAAAACCAACCTACTTTGTCTGTGAGGTGGGATTACTAGGCTCAAATGCTTATGGTGTTTCAGGTGGTAGTGCAAGCTGGGCAAGCTCCCTTACACGGGAAGCTTAGTGTGCATCATTACTAATTTGAAACCATGACAATTATGGATGACAATGCCATAGCATGGGCAAGGACCATGTTTAATTTCAGTTTCAAACTGTTCCAAATGCTTCATCTGTTCTTGTGTCACTACCCAGCCAAGCCTAAGCCAAATCCTTCATCATCTCAGGTCTATTACCTGAACACTCTTTTTGATCTGTAGGTTTCCCTACTTCAGACACCCATGAACGTAGTTCTCTCTGAGCAACTGGAGTGTTGAAAGGACTGACTGCTTAGGAAAGCTTCAAAATCATTTAAAGGCACTCTTGATCATGTGTTACTTATCAGACTTTTCTATTGATCTCTCAGCTTCAATAAATAGCAAGGAAGCATCAAATTGAGGAAAGAGTCAGGCCTGTCTGAGCAGAAACAATGTTCTCCTTTGCAGGAAGGTATGTGGGGAGACCTCACTGTGTCCTGGCTTAGGTTTGTGTGTCCCTTTTCTGCAAGGTACAGACTTGACTCCACCCTGTAGGTCTAACTGCTCATGCCATTCACTTTTGTTAATGACAGGCTGACCCAGCATCTGTGGTAATCCCTTGACAAGCTTGGGTATGGTAATGACAGAGGAGTAAATGAGCACCCTAATCTTTGGTTCACTGCAAGGTGCATAGAAGCAGAGTCAGGGAGGCCACAGAGGCTCTGGCCACTCAGTTGTCCAGCCAATTCAACTAAAACACGGGTCATTGTTGAAGTGTTTGGTGAATATAAACTAAAGATTTAACTGTCGTTAAGTCAGGCAGATGAACAGAGTCCTCCTCAGACATCGGCCATTGAAGGAAGAGAGCTGACCCTTCGATCCCTCAGCTTTTATACTGAGCATGAGGCAGATGGGATGGAATACCCCGTTGGTCAGTTTTGGGTCACCTGTCCTGTCCGCTCCTCCCTGCAGGTGGGACCCCACTATGCTTTTCCGCTTCCGACCCTCCAACGGGGCAAGTAACAAAGTTGGTTGGCCTTGGGGGTTATAGCAATAAGTATAAGCAGGAGCCTCTCTGCATCCCATGCCTGGGCATCAGCTATAAACATGGGTCTTATCACTCTGAGAAAGTGAACATTGTCTGCACAATATGCTGTTCATTTCAGTAGTTAGAAGAGGCCCAGCTAAGAAGCGAAGTTACTGAACAAAATTGGTTCTGCTTTACCTCAAACCAGGACAACTGTGTAGAGATTTTTAAAGCAAAGGTAGTGGACTCAGGATTTGAATGCAAAACAAGTGGAATATTTTTATATCAAGCACTTGGCTAAACATTTTTGTATACTGACAATAAATACTTCGAGTATGCCAAAAAAAGACCAAGTGATTTTTTTCTGCAAGCGGCTTGCTGAGGGTGAGAAATTTCCGATCTTTCAGATCTTTTTCTTCAAAAGGTTTGAAAGGGTCAGTAAATAAAAGCTAAGCTGTAATGAATCTGTCTTTTCCATGTTAACTGTCAATAGGCCAATGCCACATTAACTCGTCGGAAGATAGCTGAGTCTCAGTGTGTCTGCATGGTGGGGGGTAGTTTATCCTTCTGGGGTCATATCTGCACCATGAAAAGAGGAAATTAAATGTAATAGCTAAAATCATCATAATAGAATAAGAGAATTAACAGTGGGACATAAACTAATAATAAGGAAATTCACAGGGCAGCTGCCCTCCAAGACACAATAGGGGCACATTAAGGAAGTGGTTCAGGAGGCACCCTGTTGGGCATAGATATTGGAAGTCAACTTCAATTGCAAATTTCCTTGTTTGCATTAGCTCAAGTTGAAACTGAACTATTCTTTGAAAGGTTGTTTTTTTTTTTCTCAGTGAATTCCCTTTTTTTTGATGAAAACTTAAAAGCAAGGTTCTGTTCTCTCCCTCATCTGAAAGAATAAAAGTAGGTTTCATGATCAGTAATTCTACATTTTGTTACATGGTAGATTGTGATACTGTAGACATTTACTGATTTTAGATCCACTCTGTCTAGATCAATAGAACATATATGTTTAACAAGAATTTTAATATTTAAATGACTATGTGATAGAATAGTTTGGGTTGGAAGGGACCTTTAAAGGTCATCTAGTCTAGCCCCCCTGCAGTGACAAGGGACATCTCCAACTAGATCAAGTTGCTCAAAGCCCTGTCCAAACTGACCTGACCCAAAGGTTTCCAGGGAAGGGGCATCTACCACCTCTCTGGGCAACCTGTTCCAGTCTTTCACCAACCTCTTTGTAAAAAATTTCTTCCTTATATCTAGTCTAAACCTTCCCCTTTTTTAGTTTAAAACCATTACTCCTTGTCTTATCACAACAGGCCCTGTTAAAAAGTTTGTCCCTATCTTTCTTATAAACACCAAGTACTGGAAGGCCGCAATAAGGTCTCCCCACAGCCTTCTCTTCTCCAGGCTGAACAACCCCAACTCTCTCAGCCTGTCCTCAAAGGAAAAGTATTCCATTTCTCTGATCATTTTCATGGTCCTTCTCCGGACCCACTCGACCGGGTCCATGTCATCTCGCATTATATGTTTTTTTACAATACAATTTCTCTGTCTTTTTCAAAGGCAGGAAAGATAGTACTACTATCTAAGTTTATGAGAAACCAGGCTACAAAGAAGTTAATTAATTTGCACAAAACTATGTAGAAATCACATCATTTTTTCTTTACGTTCCGGTACTTATTTCTTTATTGGAGAGCTTGCAATGGATTTTATTTATTTATTTTTAAAATCCAGCCTAAACTGTATTTTGCCTATGTGTAAGACCTAAAAAATAAATAAAATAATAAATAATAAACAAATAAATAATAATAATAAATAATAAATAAAAAACCATGTTGCATGCTTTTAGTCTTGCTTATATTGGCCAGTACCAGGAGCAGAGATATAAAAATGTAAAGCTATGATAATTTACATTATTGTTTGAGGTTTTTTTGCCCTGGACAGGACAAGAGCATAAGAATTTAATCCAATCTGTGAAACACAGGCATCAGATTTTACTGACTTGGATTTAGGCCTGTTTCTGAAGTAATTATTGGAAATCTTGCAAAAGGCCTGTTACTGTTACCAATATAGAAGATCTTTGGCTACACCCTCATCATGTTTGGAAAAGCAACTGAACTATTAGAATCATAATTAAACATGACTGGCAAACCTTTTGATGTTTAGCCATCTCCCACCATGTTTTGAGATATTTTCTGTGGATCTGAGGGTATTCTGGCTCAGGATGGTGGTGGAAAAGGAAAAAAGAAAAACTAGGTCTTCGTAGCTAGCAGAGAAGCTTTAATTCATGTGGATCTTAAAACAAGAGATTCTGTAATATAATCTGCAGTTCCTATGAATAATGGACTATTGCTTCATGGTTATATCTCTGTGAAAGTGTGAAGAGAGATTAATTAAACTGATAATTATTAGTTTGCATTGGCTCTTACCTGCTCCATGAGTTCCAATGCTGTTTTGTCAATATAGGATCACAATCCTGGCACGGATCTTCTTTTCAGATACAGTTTTGGCAATAATATCAGAAAATTAGGCCCAAATTCTCTGCTGTGTTAAAAAAAAAAAAAAAAAAGAAGTAAATCAAAATAAAATCATCCAATTGTCACAATCTGTGTACTGGGTTTTAGCCAGAAGAGAAATAGCAAAGACAACATTAAATATGAGCAGTGACAAAATAATCCCATCCTATTCAATTTCTTTTTCAAGTAATGTATTTAAAAACCAAATAATTAGGGGCGTAGGGACTTCTGAATATACATGCACATGTGTGTATACACACTAATACAGAATGTATTTAGAATAATGTATTTGATTTCTGTAATGAAGTGTGACATCTTTTATTGTTAAATCCCTTGCTAAGTGTATTTTGGTTTTGATTACACGAAAATTATTCTAATTCTAAGAAGGGCCCAACAGAAAACTACCATTGTACCCACAGTTTTTTCAACTTAGTGCCCCTCATTGGAGTTAGGTACATGTCCATTTTATTGCTTCCTATGCTGTGCCAGTTGTCCTAAGTTTAAGAAGGGAAAATCATACAAAAGCTGATTGTTCTCTGTCAACATCTAGATTTTTATATCCTTTACACAACATGACAAAACCTCAAAGGACATTACATCTGAAAACACTCAAATTTGAGAAATTGCCAACTTTTCTTGACCTACATCTATATCCCATTGTAGACTTTGGAAATCATTTTGTTCTTGTGTACCTTTATTAAACATGATCCTTCTTCAATGTTTTATCTTCCTTCGATCATATAAGATGACATGGCTTGCAATATTGCCAATCCTGATAATTTAAGTGTCTTTAAACAACCTCAATATATAACTAAAATGACTTCAACAAAATCAGGTTTTTTTTTGTTTTGTTTTAGAAGAAAGAATCATCCTCTGTTTTCTTGTTTTTAATGTTTTAGGATTTACTGGTTCACACTTTTCTGTATGATGTTATCAGTTAGAAATTTAGAAGCTGAGGGAGGAAAAAAAAACAGAAAGAAGAAAGCTGAAATTTTCATACAGGCATCTGATTCCTGGCTGTAAGGAAAACAGAAACAAAAAAATCTGTTTTCTCAGGATTTTCGGTGAAGAATTGAACACTAATAAACCTGAGCTTGATTGTGGGAAAGATGCACATTTTTTTCCTAATGCACTCAAAGTGCTAAATAATATTTAGTGACTTGGGCTTTCTGGACTTTCAGGTTTATTTTAAACCTTATTACAGGCTAGCTAATAGCCTGCAATTAACACAGCTTGTCCTCTTATGAGGCTATAACATTACTCCCAACTGACCATTTAACAATTACATAGTACTACTGCATCACAGAATATTTCTGATCTCTTTGAAGCAATTTCCAGCTTATTTACAGAACAGGGCACTCTCAAGTTTTCAGTTTAGCCCCTTCTTCCTTCCTCCCCAACTTCCCTTTACATGTACCTCTGACTCTCGCAGCCTTGAGCTGCAGTCCATTCTCTAAGGATGCTTCGTTTTGATGCTACCCGTTTTCCCCAAACTGTTCACGGTGGGTGCTTGTTTGTCTGCTGCGTGTGAAAACAGAGTGATGATTTTGCCTCTGATCTCTTCCAGATGGTAGTTTCCTCATTCTTGGTTGCTAAGTATTTTTAACATTCATCGACATTTATTTTCTCTCTCATGGAGGAGAGCACGAGCTCGCTGATGAGGAAGCTGGTTTCGGTGTGACTTGCAGAACCCTCTGCGTTAAATTGCCCATGTGGTAGTCTGAGCTTGGTCATGCTTGCACATTGCCTGCATCACCTATTTTAGCATAGCAAGACACATGGCCCAGCAGCTTCTTTTGAGTTCCTCCAAAAGCTGAGAGACGTTGTGGTGCCATGCGGTGATCAGGGAGGCGTACGTACGTCAGTGTGCTCGGTATCCCTCACCCGCACAAATCCTGCACCATTTCCAGGATCCAGTGTAAAGATGTAACCCTGCTGTTTGCTTCCATGTTTCATCCGCTCCTGGATATCCCTCTATCATGCTGTGGAGGATTTCCCAAACAGGTTTGCCATGCATTTACATATAAAGGGTAAATGCAACGAGCCTGGGGCTTCCAGGAAGCTACAGACTAACCGTGCATGTGTTTCTCTGTAATTTTTACATCATATTTACAGTGTACACACAGGCCATCTGTGCAGCACATGCATAGTGGATGGGTTGGCCTCATTGCAAATGCACTGTAAAGTTGATACGCGCATGTGGAGTGGATATGTCCAGATTTTCTCCACTACTGCTCTGATTAGGTTGCCAGACATCCAGAAATCCTGAGCAAATGTCAGAAATCTTTGAATTCCCTCTGGATATATGTTCCAGGCATTAAAAAAAAAAGATGTGTTCAAGGGAACTGAAGCATATGGTAGTCTATCCGGCACAGACCACACTAAATGACTTAGTCACGTCTTGATGACAGAACACAGGAGGGCTGGGTCCAGATGCACCTTCTGGCTGCATCCCAGTTTCATACTGGGACAAGACTTGGGTGATTACCAGACCTTTGTGGATTTCACGGTAAGGAAATCTAGATATATGGGTCAGGGGAGGAACTGCCATATCATCCAAGTAAGTCCTTGATCTGCACAATCAAGGGAGAAGGAATTTGGAGCAAGCTGTGGAGGTTGTCAGTGCAGGAGTGAAGATACAGCCTCACTCACATTATGTCCTGGCAAGGAGTTTATTACGCTCAGTATTTTCCCATATGCTATGTGCATAGTTGTAGAAAAAAGCTAGTGCCTTCAGTGAATGTGGCTTTGATATTTGGAGGATGTTTCTACTTAAAAAACAAAGGGACAGAGTACTCAGTTGCTGTAGGAGATGCTGGACTGTTATTCATTTGGAGAGCACACAGTGAGCAGTTACAAAACAGCAGTTCAATAAAGGAAACCAAAACATATAGAAAAAACAGTGAGTTCAGACATTTGTTCTTACTACGTTTACTAAAGTGCCTGCAATTCCTGCTTTGAAGCTGGCAAAATAACAATGAATACTGAGGAAAGAAAAAGGTTATCTGCATTTATTTCATAAGCTATTTATTTTAAGTAAGTGTGGAGACTGGAAAGCATATGAAAAACATATGTATATTTCTTTTTAAGATGCATCCGTTACCGGGTTGGCAGTCTGAAAGTCAGAGAAGGAGCCATAGACTAGCAACATGGCAGTAAAGACTTCTTATTTTAATTTTGATCAAATAAAGGAAAATATGGATGTTATGTATGCATATGTTTAACTTGTATTCATATCTTAAATGGCAACGTTGTCTTTAGAAGCAGACTTAGGTAGTCAAGAGAGGTCAAAATTAATACTTTTTAAAGTAATAACAAAGGAAATAAACCAAGACACATAATATATTTTGGTGTATTTTTAAGTATAACTTCACTTTCAAATATATCTTTACATTTTCCTCGACCTATATATAGCTACATAGCTATGAATTTTCCAGAACTATATGGTCACTGACCCTGCAAACTGTGTTACACATGCTTAACTTAACACCTGTGAAGGGTCCTACTGAAATCAAGTGTGTGAAGGTAGTCACAGGAGTAACTGCTGGCAAGACTGAAGCCAGATTAATCTAATGTATTGCACGTTGCTCTGGAAAAAACTCTTTGGACCGTATCCTACAAGTCTTATGCTGGCAAGTCTCCAGCTGATGTAAAATCGGATTCCTGCCTGATTGAGAATTGCATAAAAGAGCGCCCGCTTTCTTGATAATCCTCCCAAAGAAAATAAGCCAACCACAGCTCTTCGTCATTATTGCCTTTTTAATTTCTTGACACAAAATGCATATGATAGTGGCGTGATTTGGATAAGGAAGTGAAGATCTACATTTGGCAAGTTTAATTTACTGTTAGAAGAATTATATCCGGTGCACCACTTAGAGTGGTAAAGGTCATTGTCAAATATCATTATTATTGAATATTAATGGATAAGAATGTTATCTGAAAGATTCCCAACAAAAATAGCCGGAATCCTGTAAGTTTAATGACCTAATAACTACAGTCACTAACTAAACTTGACTGAGAAACCTGTTGGTCTTACTGACATTATCAAGGTTTCAACATGATTTTTGTCTAGTGTCTTCAGACAATCCTCATCTGAGAAATGGGAGAGTAAAAACTTTTACTTTCTTGATTCTCTCATTAATTTTGACCAGAATTTCCATTTAAGTCTTCAGCAAAGTTCTTTTTTTCTAACATTTTGCTGGCACTATTTTTCTTTGAGAAATTTCTTTCTGCTAAATAATCATTTTTTTCAGTCACAGAAAATATTTTTCAAAACATTTATGTACAATGCTGCACAATGGATTCTGATTACTGCTTGTCATTATCAAATCTCAGCTTTGTAATTACCTGTATTCTGCAGCTATAGAAGGCATAGAAAAGAAAAAACCAAAACCAAAACCAAAATCCTTTATTTAAGTGTTCCTGATATACATAAATCCCTTCTTTGGTATATAATTTAGTACTACTTTTAAAAGCATACTTATATTAAAATTAAATTTTATAAATTACTTCCCAATGTGGATAAATTGCTATTATATCTGAGGAAAAGAAACAAAAACCAGATATCATTTGAACACCAGTTATTATATATGAGACTTACAACATCAATAAAGAACAAAGAGGTTACAGCAAGACTGATAAAATGAAAATATTATAAATGGTGCAAAAATCTATTTTTATATAGCAGACCATATATATTGATAAACCTGTAAATTCACTTTTACGTTAAGGACTTTTATTTCAGTTAAGTGTTTCTTTTGGTGGGGGAGTGGTAAGAACTCGTTAACCAAATTTTCCCCTTTCTGGGTATTCCCCTTACCTGCAGAAAAGGTAAAGCAGTGGAACCAGTTCTCACTGAGGTACACCCAACGTGGACGAGATGGATGCAGCTTCTTCTGTATGCGGGAAAGGGATTTGAAGACAGTTAGATATGCACCAAAAACTCTGCAGGTGGCATGGGAAGCCAAAATGATTTGTGTTAAAATAAGAAAATGAATAGAATGAAATTCAGGAAACACGGCCCAGACAGCAACTTCCTGCACTGGTAAGATGAAAACCTTTAATTGCGGATGTTTTGTTATGAGAACAAATTCAGAAACAAAAATTCAGACCTGCAATTCTAGACCCAAAAATGAGAGAGAGAAAGCAAGCTCGCTCTCATGTCAAAGGTGTATGTGTTAGTTCTGATTATAGAAAGGAGAGATTCCTGTTAGGTTTATCTGAATGCTCATTTGTATTTGTGTTCCAGAGTATTTCATATTTTACAACACATTTTTGTTAAGAAGTGACTTTTTATGGCTTTTTCATTCAGCTGACCTGAACTTCATATTCTCTTTTTTAATATTTAGGGTATTTGTTGAGAAGCTTACCAGGTGCGCATAAGCAACAAGAGCAGGTGAAACTCCAACAAAAGCCTTTTATTCAGGGAAGCTATTTATTACTAGAGTGCTGACAATATACTGTAGTTAGGCTTAAAATGAGGACTGGACAAATAAGTCACAGCAAACAATTTATTCAACACACATATTACCATTGTTCTGACTCATGAATTGTCCAGAAACAGCTTGCAAAGCTCTCCAATTTAGTGCCTGGAGCTGCAAAAGTGGTGAGTAATTCTACTCTAGTGAGTAGCATCACTGATGTATGCAGCAGCGCCACACAACAAACATACAAGAACTTCACATTTTGCTATTAGTACAAATTAACTTAAAACATGAATATTTAAGGGGAATATGTCCAAAATATAGTTTTCTCAAACTTAATTTTCCTTTTGGCTGTCTGTCGAAGGACAATTCTTGTCCTTGTGAGGGCTTTCCTCAGAGTTTCCTCTTGCCCCTCAGCTGTGTAGTTCAAGATTGTGGTCACACGTGCTCATGTAGATATATCATGTAGATACCTCATTTAGATACCTATGTTCCATCTGCTGGGTGTGAGTGAACAAGTAGTGAAAGGAGGCCAGAGGATGAAAAAATTATAAAGGAACCGATTTCACATTGGCCAGCTGTGTTTGAGGACATGATGTACAACCTGACCTAAGAACTCAAGTACACTTCTGATCTGGTAATATAGACAAGATGCCCTAATATAATGTTATTTTATGTCTTCACAAGTTTTGTATGGGGAGGAGTCTTGTAGAAAAAAGATCAACAAATTAGAATTATGATTTGTAAGATGGTCAAGGATTTTCAGGTAAGCACTGTTTGTGTTGGGCAGCGGAGTAGTTCTTTTTTTTCAATCTGAAGAGCATTCAAGTTTCAGTTATTCTTTGCAATTCATTGCTGTATTTGATTTTGCTTCAAAGGTAGACTCCAAGAAGAGTTAAGCCATATATACACAGGGCTAAATCCATGTATTAAGCATACATAGCCATTTCCAGGTCATCTTCCATACCTCTGTTCAGTCTGACTGTACAGAGTAACATCCTATCCTGAAGGTAGACATCTGCAAACTTGCTTCAGAAATTGGTTGTGTAATGAGTCCCCTTTAAAAGGAAAGATTTACTGCTGATCAAAGCAGTTATATATGAAGTGAGAAGCCCTCCCCTGGGTTTGTAGATTCAAACCACATTTCCTAACTGTCCTTATCCATACAGCTATTCTCACTCTTTTGTGGTCCTTCTCAGTAGGTCCATGAATCTTGAGTGTGTTACTGCTCAGTGTTTTAGAGGAACATCGGGGTCCAGAATAGGCTATAACCTAGTAGCCTAGGGAACTAGACATATGGAGCTGAACATTTTCAAACCAAAACCTAGTTCGGTATCTGAACAGTGGGCTATTACAGAAAGGGTGCTCTCATGGCGGTCACACAGTGGCAGTTTTGCCTTTGTGTTTTATGAGAAGCTGGGTCATGTCTGCGTAAGCTGAGCTTCAAAAGCGCATACAGGTTGTTTCAAGTGAAATCCTATGATTCACATATCAAAACAATAATTGAAAAGAGTCTTTCCTGTAGTATTAGTCACTGGTGGGACATTTTACAACTTTTGGTGTTTTTCAGACCATAGAACATACCAGTAATTAGTACAAAAGTAGTCAGTGGAATTAAATTGAGTAAGACAAAAATTTAATTTGCTCAGGACTGTAATGTTTTCATTTTCAGGTATTAATACAGAAGGCTTTGGTTGTTTTTTAATCATTTGCAGTACAGAAGAGGTTAGAGCAGTTCACCTCATGGACCCTCCGGCCTTGGGTTCAGCACCACTTTCGTATTTAAATGACACAAAAACTCACACTGAATGAGAACTCTGGTATGAACAATGGAAAATGGTATGTTTGTACCATCAACTGTCTGCTTGTTATTCTAATCAGTACAAAATGGTAAAATGGAAGATTTTATTTCCAAAGAGGAAAGATTGAAGCTTGTTATGTCATGTGCTTTATTTTCTTTTTAGGAGTGTGTTAACTTGTCTTATGAAAACAAAACAGTATACTGTACTTGAAGTTGAAAAAACAGTGTTCGTGTAATGGTTGTCTTTGAAAGAAATCCTTCAGTCCCCAGTGGAATGGTGAAATGTTGGAAAGAGGCTACTGATTAGTCATAAATATAAAGCATTTTTTTAGCCACGATCATGATGTTCATAAGTATCCAACTTATATATATTTTTCCAAGTTTGCACATTATCAGTACCAAAAAAATAGCTTAAGTGCAGCATACAACAAACTGAGGAACATATTTTTGTCTTTCCCTTTAAAAAAAAAAAATGGTTTGGCTGATGGATCTAATGTCTGTGGGAAAAATATGGATATTACCATATGTTTAGTTTTATTCCTAGACTTAGCTGGAAAAATCCTTTCCCCATCTTATACAGGGAACTCGCCTTTTTAATAGTCAAACTATATATATTAATTTACTTTCATATTAGTTTTGATATATATATAGCTCTGAAGCCGACTGGGACTATATGTTTACCCCAAGCAATTCACAGACATGTTAAAAAATAAACAATCAAACAACAAAATTTAAAGCATTCCCAATTAAGCTTGGCACCATATCCTGAACTCAGCGTTATATTACTTTTTTCTTCAGTAAGCCTCACAGCTAAAGGACCAAGTGTCAGTTTTAACAAGCAGGTCCTAGTATTTGTTTATTTGTTTAGAAGACACATTAAATTACTGTTTCTTTCCAGTGTGAAAATTGGTTTATTACTACTTTCTTCGTAATACACCAGAAGACTGTGAAAAATGAATACAGGCTGGATGAAGTCAACTCTTACATTTAATTATCCCTTTAAAGAAACAATCTACAACCTTATTGAGGTTTCTGAAGCAGAGAAGAAAAGTGTTTTTTCTGAAGGTTAGCATCAGGTCAGGTCAGTAACTTGAGCTGTTTAGTCATCAACTAGTTTGACCTGACTGGCAAGAATTTTCTTTACTGTGGGAAAGCCTAATCAAAAATCCAGATGTATGCAACCAATGATAGCACAAAGCCCAGTTATAGTGTAATGGGAAGTGAGCAATTCACTTGTACTCAGGTAAGACAATTAGGGCTGGCTGCCAGGTTTTGGGGCGGGGGAGAGAAGTAAGGGGAATGAAGGTTTTTGAGAAAAAGGATAAGGCTTTTGGGGGTTAAGTCCTCCATTGCTGTGGGAACTGGAGGTAAGTCAGAACTGGATGAACCTCTAACCAGCTGCACAAATTTGCTAGTATTTGGATAAGGAACTTACCAATATGTCCCAAGGTAAGCGGAGAGAAAAAGTCACACCTATCTGTTGGTGTAAAGTGGGGATCCCTACTGGGATACTTTCACATCCAAAGAAAGGTGACATCTTCAAGATGACCGACGTTATACACAGTGCCTCTCAAATGGAATTGCACTAACATGTTTCAGTCATCTCATTTGAAGCTTCTTAATGCAGCAGGATGATATAATTTGTGTTGTTGCTGCCAATATTTGAAAGCTATTTTCTCAACTGCAACATGTTTCTGGTTATAGAAGCCACATTAATGGTTTAAACACTTTTGAGAAATATTCCCTGGGCATCAACAGTCAAGCACCTGCATTGTTAGGTAGTTAGAGAGGTTCCCAAAATGCTTCTGAGCCCTGACAGTGAGCACACTCCCACACAATTTCTGCACATTTTTGGAATATCTGTAGTAGAAGTGAAAAAAAAAAAAAAAAAAAAGAAAAAAAAAAAAAAAAAAAAGAAAAAAAAAAAAAAAAAAAAGAAAAAAAAAAAAAAAAAAAAGAAAAAAAAAAGAAAAAGGGGGAAAAGAAAAAAGAGGAAAGGCAAAAAGAATTTAACAATATAGGCATGGGCCATACCAGTGGCTTCTGTGCCAGAAAAAGGTCTCAAGCATATTTAGTTAACTGCAATAAAGACATAGCAAAAGCAGTGCTGAAGGAATAAAGGACTGGTCTTCTTAAAGGAAGGACTTGGGGAGAATGCACATGTTTTAAGCTGAAATGGTGATACAAAAATATGAATAAATGTGCTCCGGTCAAATAGTGCACCCATCTGAACTCTAAGCATCCTTCATGGTGACTTGAAAGCTTCTCATCATTAGGAATACTAGTCCCTGTTTTGGAGACTTCTTATTTTTGTTTTTGTATTTAATATAATACTGCTTAATAGAAGACATCCAGACTGGTCTGGGACCCTGATCAAGAGATCTTTGATTTTCTTTGCTCCATTACAGCTGAGTAAGGGAGCAACCTTCCTAACAATTTAATGACCCCCAGATATATGTTCTTTTGTTGATCCCATGAATTTTGCTCACTGGCTTTGCAGTAGCATGATTTCTGAAGGAAGAATAGGGATATTGATCTTCTCTTGGGGAATATAACCTGGAAGTTAGAACAGAGAGACAGATATGCTTGAGTTTGAAATATCTGAAAGGGTAAAGAGGAGTGAACCAAGTTCTTCCTTTTACTGGATGACTATTATAGTCAGAAAATAATTATATAAAAGTTGTAATGTAGAGAAAAATAAATTACCTCTACTCAGTTGGACGCCCTCCCCCACCCAGAAAGAAAAAAAAAAAGGGTATTCAGGCTCTGGAACCCATCCCAGGTTTTCCATTTTTTTCAGAACTGGAACTTTGGTACTCCATGTGTTTCTGTCACATATATTTGTAATAGTTCCTCTTGCAGAAAGAATACTTGGCTTTCATATGCAAGTCAGTTCTGGTCAATGTGCTCATGAACTTTATCTAGGCAGTGATTTGGAGGGTAATGTTTCTGCAAGCATTAATCCCATTTTAATTTGAACTGGGTCAAAACTCAGGTTTCTATATCTAAATATCCCTGAAATATATGTATACACGTCCTGTTCTTCTGTGTGCCTGTATGAGAGATGTGTTTCAGAATGGGATTATTTTCCATTTTTATAACAGGAATGGTTTTCTAGAAGCATGTCCCTGCCATGCAAGTCACAAAAATGGAATTAATATGTCCACAGGGAACAGGAGAACGCAGAGTGGAGAAATCCAGCTAAAGTCCAGATTCAGTATAGCACAGCCCCTCATTAAGGCTAGTTAGCTGTGTGCATATAAAACCAAAGTAAATCCAGCACTATTTCCCTGCTAATTCTGTGTGCTCTAGGATGGTCCTGCTCATACAAGCCTTCACAGTGAGACTGCCTATTTATCCTGGGTTGTTGCCCTTTAAAACCCTTAATTTTTCAGTGTGCCTGATGAAGTCAGGGATTGGTGTTACTGAAATCTTGACTTACAGGTCCCAGTTTTGTGAAGAGATATATTATCACAAAGAACACTAGCAACTACAATTTAGGGTGTCAAAATACCCACCTGTATCTGTTAGGCACTCAGGTGGAATTCAGAGCGAAGAACAGCTTGATGCCAACTCTCCCAACATCCGTAAGGGTATCTCAGCAGTCTCAGTGGTGTTATGTGTGGTTTGAGTCGTACCTGGCATTAGCTTAGGGAAAAACTGCTGAAACTTTACGCCCTGTAGGGCTCAGGTGTTTCAGGCCCTACAGTCCTTTCTTCCATGGTACACAACTCCAGCCATGCTTTCCAAGGAGTAATTAGGGCTCTCTCTTCTCTTTAAGCATATTCGGTGGTAGTGCTGCCACCAGCTGTGTATTTTAGCCAGTGCAGGGGTGACTACGGACTTTGCAAGATGCTCAAGAGCAGTCCCGCGCTGAACCTGGGTACCTCTCCAGTTAACTGATAAAACACTTACAAGAGGTAACGAGGCAAATGCAACACAACTTTTATGACAGCTTTATGACAAGCCCAGCCTCACTGGGAGAGAAGCAGAATGAGCGGGGTCTGTTGGCTCCCACCTGTGAATTATTTTGTGGGAGAACTGTGCTGTCTCTTTTGCCCATGTTGTATTGTACTACAAGAAAGACCAAATAAATCATCCAGCTGACATTATATTCTGCATCTGATGCTGGCCAAAACTGAATACTTAGGGGAAACTGCAAGAATAAGCCAAACAGTTATATTGTCTGCCTATTCTGTCTAAGCATCCAACCATTTGTGGCTCAGGGACTTACTGATCCAGAGGTGATACTTATACATTCAGTAACCTTCAATGTCTTGTAGCTCTGAGCTTCAAGGAAATTTCCATTTAATCCTCATACAATCAAAGAGGCTGATCATTACGTATTAGTGGTGTGGCCATCCAAAAATCTTTAGCTGTCCTCCCATCCTTAGCTGAGCACCCTCATCAGCACAGTAGGTTTAAATACATGCCTGGGCAGCCAGCAAGAAGGACACACTTTCAACCTTTCTTATTGGATCTGTTCAGGGCCAACAGCATGCTATTATAGTGGAAGAAGGAGAATAAGAAAAAAGTAATATCAGTCTGCAGCATAACAGATTCTAGTGATTGCTCTATAAATTGTTCCCCTCTTTCATCCAAAGGCTCTTTGATATAAAATGGACATACAATACAGAGAGTATTAAATCCTAGGTTTTCTTGGTAAGGGTTCTATGTATGAGGTAAGAACCTCCTCAGGACTTGCTTTGTAAATAAAATAGCCTCAGAAAGCAGATGCATTTTGCAAGGCTAGTTCCTACTGATGTGTGTTGGATTTGGTCTGGGAATTTCTCTTTTAGATTGACAACTTACAGGAAATTTAGGAAGAGGAACACCTACTGTCTGGATTTTGATCAGCCTGTGGCAGGAGCTATAGGCTGACTCAAAAGGGTAGGAACAGGATTGGAGGTAACTGGGAAACTCTAAAATCAAACAGTGCGGTGCTTTGCAGCGTATCTCTGGAGACACCTCAACTCGCAAGAGGTAGTCCAGAAAGGAATGAGGGTGGGAAACTAATAACAGTTTGCCAGTGTCCTGTCTTAGGTACCTGAGTGCATTTGTTTTAATAAAGCGTGACACACCTGATCCGAAACTCAGGGCAAGACACAAAATAAGGTGTGCTAAAGAGATGGCAGAATAATGCAGAGAGATGCTGACATTTTAGATCTCATCAAACATGAAACATCATTAGCTTCAAATTTTAGCTAAATAAAGCGAAACATTTTCTCTCTTTTTGTGGTTTACATTCAGCCCCCAAATATATGNTTTTTTTTTTTTTTTTTTTTTTGAACTTTAGTAAAATCTTGATTGAAGCTTAAGAAAAGACGAGGCTTTGGAACACAGTGTGAGCCTCCGGCCCTCTGAATACTTCCTGCAATATTCCTGGTGCTTTTATCAGAGTCCTGATTTCTGCTTTTGGTACAGGCATGTTTGCATTTGGTGATTCCTCTACTTGTGTTCTTATTTAGTATGGGTTTATTTATTTTCATTTCCATCCCAGCATACTCTGAGTAGCTTTCTGCCTTTCTGTTCAAATGCCAATTTTAGATATATATTTATGTGGAAAAAAAACCCATCAATGACATATGGAGAATATTTGGGGTATTGGCACAATTATTTGTCCTCAAAAGGTTTGGTATGCCCTTGATTATGTTTCAGATATCACACTGTTTTGAGAAAGCCATCTGAGGCTCACAGACAGAATACTTTCAGACTAGAAACTCTATATATTTTAAATGAAATATATTTCTCTCTTTTATTCTCCTAATAAATCCTGCATTTTCAAAAGGCTTTTTTTTTTAAGGTTTCTTTGTGTCCAAATATGACTTTCTCTACATGTCAAATAAATTGGGCATTTTTTCTGAAATGCTTGGATTGTGTGCCCTGACATGCTTATAAACTAAATGCAGGAACAGCAGAACCCCACTGCAGAAATAATTACTTCATGCACGACGTCCACAACTTATTTCCACTGTTTAAACTCAGACACATTGTTCTTATTTCCACTCCTCACAAGACATTTGTTCTTTTCACTGTTCCATACTTTGAGTGGATGAGGTTCATCTGGTTTGTTGATGTTATAAAATATGGAATTCTTGTATTAATGGCTATAAAATCATATGGGAATACTTTACACCATGTCTTTGTCATGATGCAGTATTAACTGGTATCATATAGAATGAGTTAACATGATATTAAATTACTCCTTTTTATGTCATTCACATTTTTTCTCTCTAAAGACTTTTTGTATTATGCTATATTTATGAAGTGAGCAAATGTGATACTGAAAAAAATCTCTTAAAGCAGTTTTGACCTTAATTTAGCAATATTTAAATCAACATATTGTCTGAGACTCCTGAAAAGCTACCCTTCTATAACTGATATTTAAAAATATTATGATATATTGTTGGTACAAGTGTCCAACCACAAAACAACCACTAAACCAGTTGATATTGTTAAAGTCTGTTTTTTTCAGTAATGAAGGCATGCAAGACAGAGGCGGTCATCTTTTCCTTTATGGTAGAAAAGATGGGGGAAGTTTGACCTGGTTCTCAAATCCAGGTCAGAATAGCACTTGAGTTGAAGTCTGGATCCATATCTTAAAGGTCTTAAAAGCCTAACTAAATGAGAAAAAGCAAACTTTTTTTTTTTTTTTTTCTGAGCTGTAACAGCTGCCAAAGAGGTATCAAATACCAGACCAGTAGGACAAAAATCAGATGTTTTCTGTGTTATTCCAACAAGTCACTGTAGTGATTGTATATACCAGATTAAAAGCAGCAACACAACTTAGTAGTGTAGATAAGACTTAGGTAGAAAACAGGACCATTTCAAAATTCTGATCTTGACAACCTGTTTTAACTTAAGAGGTATAAAATACGTAAACAGTTACTGGGGAAAGCTTCAGAAGTCCAGATCATTCCTCCCAGGTAATGCCTTGATGCTCCATAGAACTGGGCTTGTTTTCATGCACTCTGTCTGTATTTTAGGCCTAAGCAATCTTACCTTGTTTTAGGCCTAATAATAGTTAAAACTGCAGCCTGTAGTCGCTGTGGAGGAATTAAGGGTGAGTTAGATTTTTGCTAGCAACTCCGTAATTGGCATAAATGCACATATATTGCAGTTACAATGAGTAAGTACTAGTGCTAATAACATGTATGGGAAACCTCACTCTGTAGATTAGTGTCACAGAAATTTCTCTATACTTGTTTTTACTACATTTTTTTAGTCTGCTGTAGTCTTCTTCCTTTCAAAATCTCCAGATAACAGTGTGTAGATGAAGTGGTCTTGATGTAATGACAGGTATAAAATACACAGCAGGAAGCAATGGCAAAAACCAGCAGGCATTTCTAAATGGCCATGGAGCTTATTTGGCATATGTTCAGTGCCTTGATTCAACAGGTTGTGTCTGCTGTGTATTTGGAGGTGCCAGTATCATTGCTAATGATCCATTTGTCACGGATTGACTGGCCACAGTCATCACCTAGAAGAATCTTATCCAAGGTACCTGGTTGTACCAAGTCTCCATCTGCTGAGGTCACTTTCACCTTCCAGCAGTGCTAATCCTCCACCTGCCTAAATCATTGCTGCCAGTGCTGCCACCATTGTCATTAGCGTTGCTGTGGATTGTGCCCACAATCTTTCTTTTTTTAAAATATTTTCTTTTGAAACAGTTTCAGTTTTCCTAGAACTCAACTTTTGTCACCGATCCTTCTCTGATGTCAAGAAATCTGACGTCAGAAAATCTGAGGTATCATGTGCTGGTATTCCAGTTTCGTATATTTACTCAAGAATAGCCCTGTCCAAGACATACAACAAGAACGTCAAGGAAGTAGGGAGGAGAGGAGGAAGACACTTGTGGATTTCTGCTTCAGGCTTGACAGGTTCTTTGGAGAATTCAGTGGTCTTTGTGTTTCTGTAGCTTAAAAAATGTAATTGTGAGAGAAATGGGAGCAGGATGGGGTGCAATTTAATTCTGCCTTGGATTTGATTTAAATTTTATGCAGTTCTGGCTGCTGTTATAATGCTATAGCTGAACTACAGCTCACAGTCTACTGTTGTATGCATACCATATCCTATCATGATTGGTATAGCTGATTCTGGCTTTTCTAGAAATCCTCTCTGAGGAGAGAGGATTCTCTCTCTGAAGTCAAAGCAGGATTATTTCTGGCAGAGGAGGATAAAGCCTAAAGGCTTGCTTCTCTGTCACTAATGAGTTGAGAAAAGTCATTTATCCCATGTTTGTCCCATCGTCCTTATTTGGAGCATTCACATAAAATATTTCTTATCCACTGAGCTCCTTGCATGAAAGTAACTTTACAAATTAAAGCAAGAAGTATTTGAAAAGGGTTGTTGAAAATCCACAAGGAAATAGTATCACTTTTCTTTATTGAACAGGAACTTCTTTTCTTACAGGCGGATAATATCTCTATGACATTGCAAGGCAAATTCTGAGGTCTTTACTCAGCAGTTACAGAGGCTTTACAGAGGAAACTCCCTCCAGCTCCCATGGAACTTTTAGTTAAAATCTAACCAAGGGACCCAGGAAGTGGTCAAAATAATCAAAGATTACCACGTGGAGCTTTTTACTGGGAAGCCAGAGGAATGTAGCTTTAGCATATTAGCATTTCTTAGCATACACTTGATGTGCTGAGGGAAGACTTCTTGCACAGCTTCGCCTCCTCATTGCAGCTGTATCTATTTCTAACACACTAAACAATCTGCTTGTCTAAAAGCTTTCCTTTTGCTTTACTCCTGCTGTTTCTTTTTAAAAAATCCTACTTCTCCCTGCCAGTTCCCATATATCTTTCTCACTGTGTGCAGCTCCCATTACCACACCCTTTTCTCTGAGGCTGTGGCATATGATGCCAATTTATATGTTAACCGCCCAGATAGCCAGCTGAATGACTGTGGAAAGCAAAGACCACAGGTCAACCTACAGATCAACCAAATCTTGTAATGTTAGGCATCTGAGATGTTTAGGTGTCAGATCTGAGCTAACTAAGAGGTACCTTGTACAGTTAAGGGGCAGATATAGATCTTTCCAGAAGGTGATTTGTCTTCTTCCACTGAGGAAGCCAAAGGTCTATCTCAGATTAGATACTAGATAAACAAGAAAAGTAATATCATTCTGTGTGCGATGGTTCCTTCCATCTGTGCAAGAAATGGCTGCCTGCTTTCCCCTTCCAGAGAACTGGGCACTTCAATAAGCACAGAAGTAAAGAGTACCTGCTGTTGGGCTAACCTTGGTTTTTTTAGAAGTGCTTTAAGGTCAGGACATTTTGAATATTGTCTTTTATTCACCCAAAAAGTGATGCTTGTTTCTATTTCCTTTTTTTTTTTTTTAAACAAGAACTGAAATTTACTGTGTGGTTCTGTTAATTAAAATTACTGGCATATTGCTCCTAACAAACTCCTTCCGCCCCTTCAGTTCAATTAGGCTGACTGCTGGACTGCACACAGCTAATGCTTTCAGATGTATTTTTCCCCTTCTGTGGTTCTGGCAGAAATGGCAGGATCATCTGGATGTACAGGGTGAGATTCTAACCCGCGGAGGTTCATTCAAGGCTCATTTAGCCCAAAATACACCAGCTTTATTAGTATGTAACAAACTTTCAAACAATTTAGGGAGTCCAAAAATAGACAGGATCGGGTGAGATAATAATCTATCTATTAGATAGATTATGTTGTCTTTTAATTCAGTCAAAGTTCAATTTAATTTCATTTACCTTCTTCCTCACTTCTATAACTGAGACACAAACAGCGTGGTAAGCCTGTTCAGCTGCTATTTTTTCCTTCTTATTTTTAATGAAAGATTTTAATACCATCCTTCAGAGTGAGAATATTAATTGTTACTGCATTGGCACTGTGGTTGCCACCTGGCAAAGTTAAGAGTATGTGGTGGTTTAGTGTCATTCACAGTATATAAGAGAACAGCCTCTAGCTTCCAAAGCAAGCTACTTTTATAAAATAATAATTTTTTCCCCAAGTATTCTTCCTTATTTTGCCCGTACACCAAGTTCTCAAAAGGGGTGAATATGTATTGATGTATGGTATTATAAGATCATTATTCTAAGAAGATTTTGTGTTTTGAGGCTGAATGTCCTTCCAACAATGAGAACTCTTACTGGGTCTGCCTTGGGTGTGCAGTAAGAGTAGAAAAAATTAGATAATTATATACATGCTTGAAAATCAGTGCTTGTAAATTTTGCATAGACAGGTTTTAAAGAGAAGTATGCACTTCCATATGCTTTAATGTACATCTATTACCCAGGACCAAGCCAAAAGGATACTTAAAATCAGAACTACGCTTCTAGGTTTGCTTGATTTAAGAAAAAATAGGAGTCACCAAACTAATTACCTTGCATAAAGGTATATTTAGAAGTATATAGTCTTCCTTTTTCTTGAAAAATGGCTCCACTAGATATGTTTAAGAGAGACTCCATTCTGGATTCCTGTTGACTATATTTTCCTCTACAGTTAGATGGCGTAAATAAAGCTTATAATAGGTACTGGCAGATTACATTTACAGTTATTTGTTTAGGAAAAATTCTAAGGGCAGTAAGAAGCTTTGACGTGCCTTGAAAAAGCATCATATAAATTGAAAGCTGTTTGAATCTATCCAGCATCAAATGATTCAGATGCTGTTAACAGAATGGAAGCTATTCTTAATCCATGTTGAACCTAATGGTAGTTATTTCAGCAATTTATTGCTGGTATTTGCACATCCCCAAAGTCTCATCTTTCAAACTCTTTTATCTTAGAAATGTTTCATAGCTATGTAACATTGCAAATTGTTTTGTTTTGTTTTTTTTTTGTGCGTGTAAAACTGGTGTATTGTAACATGACATGACCTCAGACCCTGCTCCCACAGTGCAACCTGTGTTGGTTCATAGGGCCATGAACATACAGCCAATCATGGGATTTGATCCTAAAGGCTTTTTTTCCATCTGATTTCATAATTGTGACCTACCTCCATTTAAAAGAAAGGTATTTGACATGCCTCCCTATTCTGCAGCTTTACCTGCCATTTTGGATAAGTAATTTCCATCCTGTGGTTTTTGTTCCCATATGGTATTGTAAAACAATTGTAAGAAAACAGATGTCTGAGATTTCAAACAGCAATTAACTGCCATACTTTGCTGACATATATTTCTCATTGTGATCGTGAGAGGTTATTCTTATTGTTGGCAACTTCAGAATATTGGTATAATGAAAGTAGTGAAACATCAATCAGTGAAAGGTATGAAAGAAGTGCAAGAAAAAAAAGAGAATGGAATGAAAATCTGTCGAGACTGAATGTAAGAGAAATACATTAATTGACTTAAATGGCAAGAGGTTTCATCAATTTTGTTTTAAGTTTATACACCATCCAAAGAGTTTAGTTTGGACTGACGGTTAAGATAGTTTCTAGACATCTGGGGGCAGGTGGGTCTCCTGTGTGTGACTGACTTACTCACGAGCTACAACATGTGCTTACCTTATTGTGCAACACGTGCAGACCTTATTGATCTGTGGCCAGGAGGTGTGGCACTGCCTTCAAAGCAGCCCCAGTAAAAGTGATATTCCTTGCTGCCTCCTAGCGCTGTTGCCTGCTCTCTGTCACACAAGACTGCAGCATATTTGTATTCTTCTCATATGGGAAAGCATAAGATGTAGGGTTCAGGCCACCTAATTTTAGATGTCTATAGATGTCTACAAGCAAGGTTAATCATCTAGGCTTCCTTTAATTAAATGAAGAGTAATAAGTCCTTCTACAGCACAAATAATCTCATCCTTGCATACATCTCTAAACAGGACAAATAGTCAATACATCAGAGACTTCCATTTCTCTCCATTGACTATGAAAGGTACCAAGACAATTCACTTAAATGCATGAATCTGCACAGTAGATCTGTGCAGCTGGAATACTACAAGCCCCTAAGACTTTTGCATTATAGATTTTGTATTATTGATAGGTTTAGGGTCACATATTTGCAAAAAACTGTGGACATAACCAAAATATTTTAGGTGATTTAGATTTTTAAAAGGCACAGTTCCTGCATGAGGGCCACAGAATCCACATAAAACAATAGTATAATAGATGAATCTAAGGAGAAAGAAGTATAGAGATTGAGATGAATATATAACTTACAGTAGTAACGAGGTGTGATTAACTTGGATTTATGCATTCATTTCAATTGATTGTAGGCTGAATTTTTTGTTTTCTGACCTACCTTCAGTTTAATAGCTATTGCCTTATGGTAGTCTTTTAGACAGAGAAGAGAGGCCAGATAAAATACGTTATTTAGCCTTTCAGAAATAGCTTTTGTTAGGTGAGAAAGCAGTTATAGCTTTGGGACTTTCTGAAATGTGGTTCCACCAAACAATGCAGGGTGTATGCCTTTCTGTTACTTTTTTCCACAGACTGCCCCCATTTGTTTGTCATGCCATGCTTCTCAGCAGGGGGTTTCCAGCTTATCTCTTCACTGGCATTTTTGTTTTCTTTCTCTCCACCTTCACTCCCACACACAGAGTAGTATCTCAGTTGTATCTTGATGCAAGCACAGGAAAAAGATACAGCTTTCCTCCCAGCATCTCATCGAAGTTGTCAGTGACTACTGAATAGAAGCAATTCATAGCTGCAGAGGCTTCCAAAATCTAGCACTGCTTTTTCAGAAGTTGGTTTTTGGAGAGGCAGAATATGTTCAATATGACAGCTATCAGGACCACCTTTTCGTTCTGGAAAAGAACTCCTGCAGAATTTTTAACATCTATAACTGAAGGAACTAGTTTTATATCTCAGCCACGTACCCTTCGCTCAGGTGGATCACGTCCCCCCTTGATCTTATGTTAATGTGAGACTAACTAGTGTAAGCTAAATTCTTTTTCTGAGATCAGCATATTATTGACAGTCATAAAGGAAGAGTTTTAGGGGAAAGAGAACATCTTTTAATAGATCAACTGATAATGTTGGAAAACACAGAAAAGCTTTAGGCACACAAAAACCTTCATCAGTAGGCTGATGGCTGCCTTAACACTATTACCACAATCACACTCCTCCAAAAATATGAATTTAAATTCCTAAAATTAATAAATCTGTTGAATTATTTGTAACTGTGCATAACATTAGCTAGCTATTCAGCAGTCATCATGTAACTGGACAGATTGCACGTTCCAGTTAATTGCAATTGTTTTTGAGCGTGCATATTTCAAAAAGCAAACATTACTTGTACATTTCAAGATTTTTCTGCTAATGAACAATAACATTTTAGCAAGAATGGCTGATGAATTTTTAGTACAGAAATACACAGCAGCATCATTTAAACTGCAGAATCACTTTCTCTGTTCTGCTTGAACCATTGCTTCATTTGCTCCACTAGAAAGAAATATTACAATTACCTACTAATTATGTTAATGTTATAGGAGGGAAAGTGTCATTTCAGCCCACCTAGAGAATTACCTGTCTTATCCTACGTACTTCTACTACCTACTTAAAGGATTCTGAACTCTCAAAGCCCAAAACCACTCTGCTAATAGTACAATATGCAAAAAAAAGTAAAACATAATTTCAGAATAATTCTTTGGAAACTCCTTAATATTTTGCTGTGTGTCATCTGGGAAATAAACAACTTTGAGAATTTCAGCGGTGATTAATTGGTGATTAGAGAGGTGGAAGCAAGGAGAAAAGTGGTCACTGGAAAATAAAGCAGACTTTACTCTTGTGATAAATAGTTTTGATAATGTCTGTGCAAGTTCCCTACTTCCTCAACTGGAAAACCTCATAGCTTTTTATGTTGCTTCTGTTGTTTCGAATAATGGTAACAAATAACTGCCAAGCCAAGAATGCAAGAAAGTGGAAATCTCTTGTCATAGACTGGACTCTTGGTGTAGCATATATCCAGTCAGGGCTGACAAGCAAGGAGACACAGACACTGAACCACAAGTTATTTTCTACATGCAGAAATCTACCAGAGCAAGGTAAGAAAAGGTTGTAATTTTGCCTGTGGAAGTAGCTGTAAATTTTGCTGATGTGATAGAGAAACTTGGAAAATTAGGGTCTCCTTCCTTGTGCATGCTGCAGGGTTGTCGTGGTTTAGGCAAACCAGGACAAGGGTGTATCTTACAGACAACCGTCTATATGAGAGGTAGACCAGCTATGTTTTTTTTTCCAGTGATTATAAACAATCAGTCCAGAAAACGATTTCAGTGTAGTAGATGTCTGCATATATGTCCAATGTCTGATGAAATTAATCCCATCTATGCTTTCACCCTCCAGCACTCTTTTCAAGTTTATGGCAGGGAGAAGAAGTATCAGCTGCTGCAGCTCCTACGGCTCCAATCAAGAATTTTCTGAGTTTCACAGAGCTTACAATTTCTTATCCCTCCTTCCCTGGACAGTGGAGAAATGCTAGAAGCAGCAGGTAGGAAGAAATGTACTGGCAGCTTGTAGGAGTGAGAGATGAGTATGTGATGAAGGGGTGTGCCAGCAGTGTAATGGGAGAAAATCTGAAAAGTGGGAGTCCTTGTGAAAAGAAAGAGGTGAACAAAAACTAGAGCAAGAAAATATATGCTTAATTTAGAATGGTAGCTGAAAAGATATGAGGTGAAAGTGTAATAAGAGGTATTATGGAGACATGAGTCATTGTAGGAAGATGGGAGTTGAACAGGAAGACTTAGAGAAAAAAGTTGGAGGGAAATTTTAAAAGAGTAGCTATCAAGCCCAGAAAAGAAGATACTTAGGAGAAATATGAAAGAAGTCTACAAAATCATGAATGTTAAGGAGAAGGTAGATTAAATTAACTCTTTCCCTCTTCCAAAAATGAAGAATTAAGTTTTGATTAAGTTAGTAGTACCTGGATTCAAAAAGAATAAAAAATAAGAGGCTTGTGAAATTTGTTGTCAAATGGTGTCCTTGAAAGTAAAACCTTATATAGACTTGAGATGAAACAAATCTGTGCAAGATAATGCCATTTAAAGTTACTAATTATATAGAGACCAGAGGCAGTGCAGCAAATCCACTGAACTGAAAATGTTTGGAGGCTGGGAGAATTCTGGAAGTATCATGTATGCTTAGTTTGTTCATATTTCTCCTTAGGTATTCGCTTATGGCCATTGCTAGAGGACACATACTGAGTTAGATGGTCCTTGGCCTGACACAGCATGGCTGACTTCATTTTTGAAGTAGGGGAGAGAAAGAGAAAAAAGGAGTGTGCTACTACAATTCAGGAAGTATTATGGAGGCGGTATTTAGGAAATATCTTTTTTAGGACATGTATTTAAGAAATATATGCTTAGGAATAATTATTTTAAAGCAAGTCGTGCTAAGTACATCTGTCTATAGAAAGAATTTCCAAATCTATTTCTAGTCCGTCTCTAACTAATGGTACATTCTGTTTGAGATGCCTTGTTTTGATGACTATATAAAAAAAACCAAAAAACCAAATTCACACAGAATCACACACAGAATCACAAAGAATGGTCAGGGTTGGAAGGGACCTCTGGAGATCATCCAGTCCAACCCCCCTGCCAGGGCAGGGTCACCTACAGCAGGTTGCACAGGACGGTGTCCTGAAAATCCCGAAACCACCTTCTTAATATTATTCTATTTCATTTAACCTAACTGGAAGAGATTTATCTGAAGCCTGTATTGATGTCAGGGAAATTAGGCTTGTGCCAGTTAACTCAGGAGACTGTCGTACAATGGCTTATCTCAGACAAAGCCTTCCAAAACCACCATGTCATAAAAAGGCCAAAGGCCATGCCGCTCTTTTGTATGGCCTTCCATCAAACCATGTTTATGGACACCCAAAAGCTGGGCTCCTGGAGAAAGCAGTAGGGGTCTTAGCACTGTGTGTCGCGCCTGTCAGTGCAATGAGAGACACATCAAACATCTGCTTCGTTCATTTATTGATACTGATAGGTGCATTTTAAATGAATTTGTGCTCAGGAAAAGTGATGAATAGCTTAAGAAGTGTGATATGCACACAATAGAAGTACCGTGCTCAGGTAGCCATGCAAATAGCTGTACAGGAAGCAGCTTAATCTTCCTTACTAATGCCTGAAAGGATGGTGACATCCATCAAATAAAGTATAATTGTCTTTCTCTAATTTAAGTGACTGTTACAATTATCTTAATATACTGGATTCAGAAATATCTTAAATCTGCCAGATTAATAAACAAACAAGCTCAGCATAGTGGCCAGGCAAGAGGTCAGATCAGGTTGCCCTGAGGTTAATTGGAGTTTTTCTACTGCATTAAATTAGGTAAGTGTTCAGCAGAAAATGCTTGAACTTTCCTGAATGGCTTCCTCTCAAGTGAAGGGAAGGTGAACATAACAAGCTTTGGTTTCACATGAAGTCCAAGGCGTAGTTTTTCTTGTGGCTTAAGTCCATAAACCAAACCTTTTGTTTTTCTTATCTATATAACTGTTCTTATCTACCATCTATCAGTAATAAACTTTAAAATCCCAGTACTGAAAACAAACCAGACTTTCATACGGGTTTTTATTCTACAGTGTTGCTAATTGTTGTGCAGACAGCAGGCATAAAATGGCAGCTCGCAGTCTCTGTTTTGCAAACTGCAGTAGAAAGAAGGTGCTATTTTATCAAGAAATTCTCTCTCCATGATTATCTGTGACTTCCTCCACCTCATTTGGTGAGTAAGCAGGTTGGCATTGTTAAAAACATCATTCATTAGGTAGGGTAGATATATAGGAAAAGAACTGGAGTGTTGGAAATTAATATCAGTGTTAATCAAACTATATTCTGTTGTCCATCTAGTGTAATGTTTATTCTATCTTTTTGCCAATTTGAATCTCATTCTAGTGATATCTAAGTCTATCTATCCTAGATTTAGTTCACGGTATTGGACAAATTGCTGGGTTGTACTGGAACTGTTACTTAGCTTTTAAGACCTTGTATACACATATGAACGTGTCTGTGTGTGTGCAGCAAAAGAAGGAATGGTGAAAAGAAGGGAAGGAAAAAGGAAGGAAAGAGCAAAACAGTAGTACTTTAAAATCTTGCTCCTAAGCCCATATTTAACCATGTTAATAAAAGTGATTAAAACTCTAAAAATGAGGCCAATGGGGAACTGCAGGTTCTTAACACTTCAAGCAACTGATCTTGAATTTAGAAGCCTAACTTCTAGCAATCAAATCTGAAAGTTATTGTAAGCTCTGCTCATGCCAATAGAAGCTGTTTTTTCATCGTGTTAGCCATCATTCACGTCACATATATTTATGCACAACAAAGAAAGGGAGCTCAAAATTTCAAACAAGAAAAGGCAGTGTGGTTAGAAATTGAAATATAAAATATCAGTGTTAGCATGAGTTTTATTTTTGGTATTGATTGTATCAAACTGTGCCTTAAATGTAAATCTTTGGGGGATTTTTTACGATGTTGCCGGTTTTAATTTAGATTTTCTCGAAAGCGTTCTCATTTGCTATCAAAATTAATGCAAGACACAGATAAAAGACCTATTAGTTTAGGGAAAAAATACACTATGAGAAACCAAAAAGGAATCCAGTTATGTTTCTCTTAATAATTTATTGATTTATTTTCCTTTTAACTAGTGACGGTCTTTTACTTACTGATAAGTATGTCTCAAAAGGCTCAGAGGTTCAGTTAAACACCCAAAAATTCAGATACTCATTCAAATTTTATTTGATTTGCTTTCATCTAGACCCGTGACACTTAGAAGTTTCCTTTCTTTTTCCTTTCCTTCCAGTAATGACAATGTATTAGAAACAAACCTTTTCATGGAAACAAATAAACAAACAAATAAAAACTGTTGTTAAGAAATCTTTTGGCAAGGTGGTAGCATATTCCATCAAGCAACATTTTGGAAGTGATGCCCTTTTCCCCTTTAAGTGGGGCAGACTTTAAGGGTTTGCTTTTTTTTTTTTTAAATAGATGGTCCAGGCTCATTCTGTTTTCCAATTTACAGAGTTAAGATTTGACTCTAAGTAACACAAACACTGGGGTCTTTGGGGATTAGAATGTTTTCTTTTAATTATTTCCATATATAATAAATAACCTAAAAAAATATTCAAATTGATAGGTCTTGAGTTCATCAAAACATTGAACAGAAAACAAACAAACACACTTCCACCCCTGCCAAGTTCTGAATTTTCCTGGGAAAGGAAATCCATTTCCTTATCAGCCCAAATCTAGACTTTTCTGCTCCAAACTGAATAAAAACTTTTACCAGCTACTGTTTATATGTTTTCAGTAACTTGTAAACTCCTAGAAGATTTGGAACAACTCATTATAATAGACATAAGAGAGCACAAAGTAGAGCTCTATTTATTTATTTATTTAAAATAATTGTCTTCCCTAGTTCTTTTGCCTCCACCTAAGTTGAGGGAAAAACAAAAGGCAAAAGAAGGAAACTGCAAGAATAAATCAAGAGAACAAGTAACTACACGTATATATATAACTGCATACTTGTACATATATTTCATACTTCTATATCGAAATATTTCATAATAATATGTATACACTTCACTCATTTAAGGCCTGGGAAACAGTAGTTAGAAAAAATGGAAAACTTGAACCCATACCCAGAACATTTGGGGCACTTTGACTGCTTGTTTGCTCTCTTTTCCCCTTCTCTTCCATCCACCCCCCCTTCCCTCCCCTCACATCCACTGGTAACTTGCACTTACTGCTGGAACAACCTGCAGCCTCTCGACCCAGAGGGTTCGAGTACTTACGCAGTTATTTGACAGTGTTTTACCTCACCCTTGCCATGGCCCTGTGTGGTACTCTTCCATTGAAGAATTCATGAAGGAGATCGATGGAGCCCTTGGTTGGGGGAATTCCAGGCAGAAGGGGAGAAAGAAGAGAAGGAGAAGCGGTTATTAAGTCTCTGGGAATTCAAAGAAAGGAAATACGATGTTTCTCATACTGTGAGCATTTCTCTGTATTTTTCAATCAGGAATTGTGTCAGTGGCAAAATAATTAAAGGGAGGATCTCCCTTACAATCATGCTTTTTGTTCCTTATCTAAGCAGCACCAAGAGTACCACAGGCCCGATACAAGATGTGACTTAGAAAGTGGAGAGAAAGGAAGGAAAGTTTCCCTAGTAACAAATATACTTGCAGTGCCCTATTCACAGCATGAAAAAGAAGGCTAAGGAGATAACAAAGTGTGTGATTAAGTGCAGCAAGCTTGCACTGCTATATGCAACGTGTGAGTAGAGAGAGCCATTAATAACTCTTTCAGACTCCTGAGAATGCAGCCCAAACGTTATTAATACACTTCTAATATCCACTGAGGGAGGTGGCACAGCATCTTCAGAGATGGCCAGCTTTCTCTCTGCTCCCCTAAAGAGCCTGATGCTCAGGAGGGGGCATTTAGGCAGGAGGAGACCAAGGCCTTTTATATTCCAGCTGGAAGTAGAGGGGTCCAGTACACAGTTGTTACTGTACTGGCTGAGGAGATACTTTATTTCAAGTTCGATAGGAACTATATGGGATGAGTGTTGTTAGGTGTAGCAGTAATCACTAGATGGGCAATAGATTGCACATCTCTATTTGGAGCGTTGGAATTAGAAGAAATTCTCCTTCCTAGTCTCCATCCCTCTGATACAGTACAAGTAGCTGTTATTTGCCTATTTGCTGTGTCTTCACACTCCAGTGCTTCTTAAACTCCTTTAATTATGCTGTATGTGCCAGTGTTTCCTTGAGTCTCCTGCTGACCTGGGTGCTGTGTTTCTGCTTGTCCTGCCCACTTCTCACACAGCTGTTACTGCCTTCAGACCACCCAAGCTGCTCCACAACTGACACACTTGCACCTTTCACTTAAAAGAGCTGGGATTCATTGCTTAATTGGTTGATCAGCTGATAGACAGCTCAGCTCAGCAAATAATTTCCAAGTACTTAACCAATACAAAGGGGCAGCTCAGCTTTCTGCTCCAAAGACATCAACTGTTGCCCTTCATGGGCTGACTGATGGGTGTTAGTGCTAATCTAAGTCCTCTGTCTAATGGAAGTTTTCCATATTCGGAGGAAGGATGGGAGAGCCAGACGTGCCTTTCTACTGCACATGTTCCTTCTGTTTTGGGCAGACACCACTCGTCTGTCTGGTGTCATGCCCTTCTGCAGCACGGAAACTAAGAGCTTGGTGATTTTCCAGCAAGATCGCCATGGCTCCTAAACATCTTTGTAACCAGTTTTATATTCAGCATGTGTATGGCAAAGGGTGATGTTCTTGCTTTATTTTGATAAATGCCTGAAATGAAAGTACAGCAGTGTAACTACTAATGCTGTAACTATTCTGTGTCTGACACTGAATGTCTTCCCTTTTGATCTCATCCGACAGTGAGAACCACAAGCCGCCCTTGCTGGGAAAGACTGGGTGCTGAGGAAATCTGCACTCTGTCAGATCACTCCTCCCGGCTACAGAAATATGTGAGCAGTAGCTGTTCACTTCAAAAAAGCATTATGGAGACAATGGCCTTCCTTTTAGTCTGCTCTGCAAAAATCTTTAACAGCTTATACTAGATGAGGGATAGCGGCGACATGCTGCAGCTCTGCGTGACTCATCACTAATACCTTGGGAAAACATTTTGAAAACAATTTTGAATTTGTTGACAATCAGAATCTGTACAGATCGTGTGCACTAACCAGGCAAGTGAAAATTGCAAGATTGGTCACTTGGCCTCCTTCTATTCAAAGTGTTATTCCAACAAACTAGCCTGAATTTAGGTACCGTTTCACTAGCTTATCTTACATTCATTTTAAGTAGAGATAAGATGAAAAGCCACCTCTGTACACAGGGTTATCTCTTTCCTGTGATATATTATTGATCTGGTGTGTGTATACTTATTTCTCCAAAAGAATAGTAAACACAATTATTTAGCACTTCAAACAATGAAAAATAGAAGAGAGCAAAAGAGAGTCTGTATAACTTTGGATATACAATTTCCTGAATTTTATACATGTGCTTCAGTCTTCTAAACATAAATTGAAAATATAAATTGATAATAAATTTAAAATGTGAACAGAAATGCATGTACAAGGAAGTCTCATAAAGGAAAGTGTTATACTGTAATTTGAATCTGTAACTGTACACCATAACATTTTAATGATTTATGATACTTCCGGACTCCTATGTAGAATCAAAAGTGAATAAGAATAAAATGAAATTATCTGTGTGCTAAACAGATAAACAGCATAATTGCAAATTATTTGCAAAGTCCAATCTAAATTTGCATTTAACTTATTAAATTGTTATTTGAATTTCAGTAAAAGACTTACAATTAGAAAATATGGGACTGGATGGTTGTCTGCCAAGTGGTTAGTGTGATTTTTGAGGGCTGTATGTAATACTCCAAAGTGAAGGTCTTTTCAGTTTTGAAACCCAGCCCCTACCCCATTCTGTCAGAAACATACACAGTTATACAGTAGTGGAAAAACCTGGGAATTCTTCATCCACTTTTTTTCCCATTTTTTCATAATAAAGTATTAAAATGTACATAAAAATAAAATGTTAGGTTTTTTTTTTTTAAAATGGAAATGAACAAATTCTTATCAGTTTACTTAAACAATCCATCACAATTATAAAGAGTAGTTTCCAATTTGCTTTTCAGACTATGTACGGACACCTGAAAATATAACATGGACTCACATTCATCCCCTCAGAACTGAAGAAGACACCTAAATCTGAGTTAATCCTATAGTTTGTGTTTATATCAATAGAGATAAATATATACCTGATGAAGGGCGTTTACCTGACCTGCATTAGAGGCTTGTCTCAAGATCAGATAAATCCCTGCTTGGAGGTGCCTCATCTCCAGCCATTGGCTGTAGAGAGAAAAAATACCCAAGGTTTACAAGCTTAAGTTTATACATTTGAATGCAACTCATGTGACATTTGTATCTTTCCCAGAAAAAGTGGGTGTCTTGCTATTTCCTGCCAAGTTCTGTAAGGAGGCATGGCTAGTTAACTAGGTATGATGCCAATAGCATCTTTTTTTTTTTAATTATTTTTAAATGCTTTTTTTATGCACTGGAATTGCTCATGGAATTGGCATAACAGTATTATTTTGAAGTACCAGAGGATTCAAGATGCACTCTCTTTTCAGAAACAGGCCATTAGGGGACCGCCAGTACAGTAGTAGCCCTGTTGTAAAATAGCTTCCTCCGCCCCACCTTCTTTGTCAGCATTGAACGGGTTTCTGGCATTTGCCATCCTTTACCTGTTCACTTATAATTTGCTGAAGATGACTGGCAGATACTGGGAACAATGCCAGCATAAGGTTTATGTGGACTTTAACATCTTTCTATAAAACCTGTTCTTATGTTGGTAACCGCTTAACTGCTTAATTGGTATTATAGGTAGTGTCTCTTGATTTTCGCATGTATATATTCAATGTTAAGAGAAAAGCACATCAGACAATGTGGGAAAAAAAAAAGAAAAAAAAACCAAGAAGAAAACTGTAGCCATAAGTATATGGTCACCTATTGTCTCTGAACCCAGTAAATGCTTCTGAGAACTTATGGTACATTTCTGTTTTTAAAATACAAGCTGAAGAAGCACATGCTGAGGTACTGACAGAGTGAGGCTTTGCGATGGCTGCCTTTCTCAGTGGAGTTTAACACAGCTCCGTTTCTGTAAGACTTCTTGAAGGAAAACAATAGATTTCTGTGGGAAATTGCAAAAGATGCTTCTTTCACCACTGTTATGGAACTATATGATGCATGAAAAAGTGGGGGTAGTTCTTTCAGCTTTTTCAAATTAGGTTTTTTTAGCATGTTTTTCTTTATTTAATGACAATAATTTAATAATACTTTAACCATTACAACTATCTTTTCTGATTTTATTTTGAGGACTAAACTTTAAGAACAGTTTCCAAATTGGCTTGTCATATCCAAGGAATTGTCAGAAGCTGAGGAATGGGAGGAGTTGGTAGGATAAAAATGCTTTTGATTTTTCTAAGTCTAACAGAATGTTCCTCTTAGGTATTATCTACTTTAAAAAAATTGTTCCTTGTTCAGAGTAGAACTGTCTATTGAATGCCAGCTAGAGAGATGTGCGCTTCAGCTAAGAGAAAAAAGGTAATATGATGATGATTATATATGGCCAGCTGTGGGAAATGTCTTTCTTTACATATAATTTCATTCAATTGTGCAAAGCACTCCCCTGGCAGTTTCTTTAGCCTGTGAATGTGTAGAGTCTTCTGTGGAGACTGCTTTTTGTCAGTCATTCTCTAATAAATGTGAATCTTATATTGCTGAATTGCAGTTTTAGACTCTTTACCTTACAGATTAATAATGATATATATTATTTTTTGAAGGATGTTCTCTCCTTTGTTTAGTTCCTCGAGCTGACCACAGAAATCTTCTGTATTAACCCCACGTGGAATTAGATTCAGTCTTAACAGATAACCATCCCCAAATTGTCTGAACAGCAGTAGCAGTTGCACTGCTATTGAAATTAAGATCCAGATGATTTTAATTTTATGTATGTGTGTTGGTAAGTTTGCTGGTCATGTAAGAATATAGCTCCAGTGATGACACTTCCAGCCACTGGGTATCTTGTGTATTCTTTCAAAGGTCTCCTGTTCGTTCTTCATTCGTTGGACACGTTGCCCCTCATATTTTGCCACATCCTTTAAAGTTCCATTATTCCTTCCTAGTCTTCCAGTTTCTAAATATTAATGTTCATAAAATATAGACTTTGCTCAGCTGCTTCTCTGGCTGTTGTGTTGCTGTTTTCTGATGAAATTTTTGTACTGCTTGTGTGTATGTCACACAACTATTTCTCTAAAAATTCTTGAGCATTTTCTAATATGACATATGGATATTCTAGTGTAAGAGTGGAGTTACACTGATGAGGCTTTTGTTACTCTTCCTTATTTTAACTGTTTTTAACTGTTTTAATGTTATTTTACTGTTCTTATCAACAGCAAAAGCAGACTCCTTGTCTCTGGCATCATCTATTATACATACATGCATATATAATGCTTTGTTCAAGAAATACCAATATTTTTTTTTGGAATTATATTGCTGTCCTCTCCATCTAAGAAAGCTTAGAGCATAATTTATCTCACCAAAAGGCAAATACTGACATCAGTAGCTGCTGCTGGTGTGCTTTTCTAAGGAGAAATCATCCTAGGTTTGTTGTCATGTATAGGTGTGGTAAAACTCAAGAACTGCTCCTCTAGTTGCTGAAAGTATTTCTCTGAGACAGAAAGTTTTCTTTTCTTTCAGAAGTTCCATGAGAGCACAAGGGTGGAATTAAATAATTTTCCTTCAGCAGTTTTCATGGTTTTCTTCCCTTGGCTAACTTCCTTGGTGTTTTGCTCCCTCTTATTACAGGAAGTTCATTAACTTGTGAAACATGAACAAAAAGACATGACACATTTTAGCCACTGAAACAAGCCTTGTCCATTTGTACATTTACGCAGCTCAGATCTTGTTATGTAAAATATAGTTATTAGGTAAGAAGGTTATGAAAAGTCAATTTCTTCAGCTGTTTTTGCAATAAGGTTTCAAAAGTTGATGTGTACATTTTACTGCAGTGGTTTTTTCCCCCTAGTTTATCTTTTTACAATAGCTTTGCAGACAGATACCTAGCACAATTTAAGGCTTAATGAGGCACAAACTCCCACATATATACCATAGTGCCTTACAGGTAGTTCACTTATAAGCATAAAAGAAAATAAGTAGAAAATGTCATTTTATATCATCATCCTAAGCTGCTCACTGCTTCACATACAGTAACATAAAAATTGGTTATCATTCCTTTTAAAAAGTACATTTTAAAAGAAGAGCAAAATAACTTTTTGAGATGAGACTTGGGTTATAATTCACCAAGGCTAACTACTGTACTTCTCTAAGACTCTACTCCAGAAGTTGGTTCAAATCCTCCAGGTTAGGTTACTGCTCTGATGCAACCATAAACATCTGAGACATCTCTCCTACTATTCATTGGCCTCTCTACACTAAAGATACCCTTGGAGAATTATTTTTCATGTAATAACCTACGTATTTACTATGGGTTCTATAGAAGTATTCCACCAGTGAAAAAGTGATTTGAGAGAAAAGTGAGCAGCAGTCTGGTTTTCCTTCATATATCCAATTCACTGAATATTTATTGTTGTATTACCTCTGATTTGTATGAATAGGTTCGGAAAAAAAATCAGATAGAAGTTTGTACTTGCAAATTGGAAAAGAATGCATAACTGTAATACATGACTTATCTCTGGACATATGGGAAATATTTATAAATGAGAAGTGAGCATTTTGAAGCATTACCTAGCTCCTTTTAGATACCATTATCCATTTGCTTTCTTACAGAATGGGAAAATTCCACTTAATGTATTTTCCAAAGTGTGGATGCATAAACAATAATTTGTATTTAGATATTAGAAAGGTTCAGCTATGTTTACATTCAAGTATATCAGTAGGTTACAAAAGAAGATAGAAATTAACATTTTCATTTAATGACCCCTTAATAGTGAAATAACTCACAGTTATTGAATATCAATGTATTTATATGTTTATTGTAAGTAAAATAACTCTGAAGAAAGTAGAGCTTAAACTGATAAACCACTACATGTACATATCTGTCATTCCTTGATGTGTGTTCCACCTCAAATCTGGCGAGGAATCAGTTTCTCCACTGAGCTCTGCTGTCACAGACAAGTTTTGTCAATGGCACGTTGAATCAGTGACACTGTATTCATGTAATTTTAAAATTTTTGTTTTCATGCTTTCTCTTTTTTCCTCCTTGATCTTAAACATACATAACTATTGATGGTCACCTGTAATTTCCAAGTAAGCAGATAAACAGAAAACAGTTTTTGAACAGCTTCAATTGCAATTTAAATAAATAAAGGCCTATTCTCTTACACAGGGATGTAGAAACCATCTCGTGTTGCATATCAACAAGAAAGAGAGAACCCGTCCCTTTCTGGCTCATTAAAGTCTATGGTGACTGCTCTTCATAACAATGTGAGACAAGCAAGGCAGCAAATGCAAAAGCCTGCAAACACAGACATACACGATTACTTTTACTCCTATGAGGGGCAGCACCCAAAACAGAGGAGAGGAGTCTCACTGTACCAAAGGTAAAAATGTGCAGGCTCTGTCTGAGTAGGGCTTCCTCTGCTCACCAAGGAAATTCCATCATTTGATGCATTATTACATGCTTCAAATATTACAGTTATATATATTTTTTCCTATGTAAGCGTCAGAAATTTAGTTTAAAAAACTGCTCCTGGGATTCTCAACATGTAAAAAGTAGACAGAGAAACCCTTTTTTTCTTGGACTATGAAGATTTTTTTTTCTTTTAAAATTATTCCTCTAAAATGAACTGCAGTACACTTTAAAGCTTAGGAAGGACCTTTATTCACAGTTAATCATTCATTTCTTTGGAATATTATTTGAATTCTTGACACTCCACCTAAGGTGTGTTAGACGTNAAAAAAAAAAAAAAAAAAAAAAGAAATAGTTAAACTCCAGTAGAATTAAGAAATGCCTCCAAAGCATTTACAGATTTTAACCTGATTGCACTCCTTTTACAGAGGGCAGACTACGCTGAATTGTTATACTAACCTTGATTAAAAAAAAAGAAAAAAGATGTAATGTCAAATGTTCATCTTGGAAGACTACAGAAAAGAGCTTGATATAACTTTTTTAAAGACTGGAAAAACTGAAGCTTTTTATCATTGGAATTTTAATAAGATTTTATTTTCAGAATCTGACCTCTTCTCCTTGACCCCCCACTAGCTTTAATAATCTTGTCCCTGTTCACTATTGCATCATCTCAAAGGTATTGTTTAAGGGCAGCTGAATTAATTCTATTACAAAATGTAGTGGCACTAATAATCTATCGGTACTTCTAATGCTTTCCTTCTGTAATTGATAATTAGTTGTATCCTAGGAGACACAGTTCTGTTTCTTAAGAAGTATATACTTAATCTGATGGATATTTCAATACTTAGACATACGATCTTTGTCTTACCTTATTTGAAATTTTGCAATGGTTAATGAAATCTTGTATCAGGTAGATACTCTCAGATATTCCAGTTACTACCTCTCAGTCAAAAATATAAATATTGGAAATATTCTCTTAGTATATGTATTTGATCAACACTACACAAAGTTACAATACGAGATGGACATTAAGTCTAAGCATAAAAGAATAATATCTGTTTCAAAAGTAGATCTGTACATTTAAGACAGGGAATAGGGAGGAGAAACATAACATTAACTTAAAGGTTAGTTTTCGTATTGGTCAAACATTTAAAAATAAATGACTAAAACATGTCAGTATTACCTATGTATGCAGCTCCTTTTTTCTATAGGTTTCTCTTCAAAGATAATTACTGAAGATAAATGTATATAAACAGGAAATTTCTCTCTAATTTTTCTTTACACCTGCAATATTTATAATAGGAAACATAATTCTCTGTTTGTGATATAACATCTGTGGCTGCAAGAAAAAACGATTCTTTTAAAAATTTCGTATATTAACAAAGGGAAGGAAACCATCAATCACAGGTGCAAAAGAGCAACCCTTGATACATATTCTGAGCGTACACATATACCCATTAAGCCCGTTTTGTTTATAAATAAAGTTGAATTATACACTTACTAAAACTATTGAAAGGTAAGAATGCGTAATTCTCAGCTAGGAAGCATCAGTGTCCTATATGACTTACATGAGTATATTAATATTAGATGTGGCCTTCAAAGTCCCCAGTGTTTCACTCTTACTATCACATGAAGATTCAGAACGGATAAATTTTCAAATCATATTAGTTTGCATCTACTAAGATAATCGTATTGACAAGGAAAATTGTGGTTTGGATATGTTTTACCTGTTTGAAGCAAGCTAAGAATTTAATATTTCTATCAGTCAAGTGTTGTGTTACTATTCTGATTTTAACATATTCCACTGAATGAATTTTGACTAAAAATAATGTTCTCAATCCATTCTAACCCCCCCATTAGCATTGTCATCTCCTTTCAGTTCCAAGGTAGCCATAATAATTGGTTTTGGATTTAAAATAAAGCACTGGGATAAATACTGCTCTGAAGTGGGGTATCAATTAACCACATTGTTAAATAAAACTTTTTGTGATTTTAAATTTAAAAGGCTTATTGTTGTTTTTACTCTGTTAAATGTCTTACTTCAATGTGTTTCAGTAAATTGCATCATAGCCTTTCCATTTAATAAAACTGTCGTATACGCAGCTGGGTTAAGTAGGCAGAGGTTTATAGAAGTCACTCACATTGATTCACATCGGATGCAATGATGTGATGAGCCTTTATTCATTTTCTTTAATCTTCCTAGCTTTTGGAGAATGAGGAAAATAAAATCAATGTAAGATCATTGCTAGGTAAATGGGTAGTATGTAGTTATTGAATAATACCACTCTAAAATCGCCAGGTAGCTTCACATAGTAAGCTACCCTGCCTTTTAGTCTTTCCAGTAGGGAACTGAAGCACAACTTTATTTTCCAGAAATTAACAAGAAATTTTTGACAATTAGTTTTGTATTGGTTTCAAAGGTGAAGCTGGAAAAAAATGTTTTGGTCAGCATACAGAACGTTCTTAACCATTTAGATCTATGGCCATTTACTATTAGATCATGCAGTGCTATAAGTTCAATAAAATCCCCTGGGTATAAAGTATTAACCATCAGAAAGGGATGCTGCCACTGTCATTTCTTGATAGTTCCTAAGAACACATCCTCTCAGTGATTGGTTATAATGGTGAACTGAGGAAACATGTTTTCAGTTATAAAAGAAGGTTTATTCTTCTATGATTCTATCATTCAAATGAAATAGAAATAAGAATTCACAGGAAAGAAGGATAAACTCCTTCATTAAGTTCAATTGAGCAGTTTTTTATTTCCATTTATTTATTTTTTGCTGATTGCAACTCCAACATTTTAAATCTTTTGGAAACTACTTTAAAATGGGATTCAGTAGAATGATGTTTGTCATGAGAGCTTAAATCATGAGAATGTCACATCAAAAGTGAAAAGGAATGAAAAAAGGAATGAAAACTGAGGACATTAGCTGCTCCTCAGGTGGAGCTAAAGCATTTGGCCAACAGAGCATGTATTGCTGGTGTTTTCAGGCAAAGCAGAAAAAACATTATCTGTCAGCTTCCATATTGAGAGTGCAGAGCAGGTGCTTGTCAAAATGATTTTCTAAACTAGAAAAACTTAAAAAACAAAAAAACCCACACGCGTGGAACACAATACCTATGTTTGACTACCAGAATGGGCAGTTTTAAGCATGCTGACAATTCTTTAAATTAAAAAAGTGAGGAAAAACATTATAATAGAGGTATCTATATTTTGTGAATTATCTTCTACTAGCTATATGCTTAATGGATACACCTCTACAGTTTTGCTTTTCATACTGTAATAAGAGCTTTTGACTAATTTTCCAGGAGGATTTAACCCAATGTTTAAATTTATGTTGTAGTGATCAGCTTCAACTGGCTCCGTAAGAACATCTACTATGCGTAAAATCAAACAAGGAGTCAGACAAGATTGGATCCGGAATCTGAATTGCGAGAGTTGAATACACTCCTATAAACCAATAAGAATGTTTATAAAGAAGAAAACCAAGCACGCTAAAAATAAAAAGAAGCATTTGGCAAATCTGATCTATTTTGCAATTTTTTTCCATGGCCTACCCAGTTATTTTTAAAACATTTTGTTCTATTATTAGAATTTTTGAAGCCTTGATAGAAGAATCTTGATCATAGGAACGTGTCATTGTTGTTTTGTAAAAGCATATAATGATATAATGTTTAAGGAAAAGAAAGAAACAATTCTTAGTAGAAAGATATTCATAGAACCAAAGCAAAGCTTTGTGCTGGTGTCAGTGAGTGTAAAACCACAGGGAACAATGGAGTGGTGACTACTTACTCCCGGGCTTGGTTTGGTCCTCCGAGCTCTCATTGTAATATGGTACAATCTTAAGGGCACCGTTCACCCTGATCTCCATGAAGATGGGAAGCTGCCAAGTGTGTGAAATGTATATGTGTCTTTTTTTTTTACGGGTGACTGAATTTATGTTGCTTACTGGGTGTTTAACACATTCTTCACTTCATTCTTCAATCAACCAGTGCTGCCCAGTGCTGCCTAAGTATCATTCTATCAAAGACAAGCTATGACCTAATTTGCGTTTATACTGTCAGAATTTTATTTATAGATGAAGACATCTATCAGATTTAACTAGAGGTGGGTAAATAACCTCAAAGAATGATTTATCTCAAATTTAGACTCCTTTTTTCTCACAGGATATCCATGGGGAGATAATTTTCCACATTATTTTTAGCTCAGTGGACTGTCACAAGCGGAGTTCCCAGTGATTCCTTCAGACGTGAAAGGGCTGAACTCATGTAGTTGTTGTGGTTAGTCAGAAAAATTATGTGGGAATGTCTCTGTTCCCTGAAGAGACCAGATTACCCGAGCGGTTTTGAAACATCTATAATGGAAATGTCCACCGCATAAATATTCCAGACCTGTAGTGGCCTCTTTTAGCCTGTGTGAGTTCTGCATGTTTGGCCCCCACCTTCTCCTTCCCAGCCTCAGTGATGGCACTGCAGGTGGTGTGGAGACCTGGGCCTAGCGGACAGCCACAGGCTTGGTTGGCAAGGCCTTTCCCTGCCACGCAAACAGATGTGACGATGACAGCACACATCTGTAGTCAGTTGCGTGAACCCAAAGCGCAAACACATGTGACATCCCCCACCCCAGGTATGGCTGACAGAGAGACCGAGTGCCTGCTGGGGTGATGTGCTGCAGTACATGGGGACCTGTGTCTTGCTAAAGTAGAAAGGCCTGACGTTTGCGAAGGGAGTACAAAAGCATGTGTGTATAAATGAAAGGAAATACCCCAAAAATTTCAGCTGGTATTTGCAACCCATATCTAGCAGTATTTGTCAAACAAGATGGCATTTTAGGTACTCTTATGGCCTTTTATTTTTAAATGGAAGATGCACCAGACAGCCCTGAGGTCCAAACCCCCTCAGACAAAAATGAATAACAAACCTTAAGTTTTTAAGCACCGATTCAGTAGAGTGGATGGAAAATTTACTTTTTAACATCAGAATGTCTGTATTTGTATGTTGTTGCTTTGTAAGTGCTCACATCAGTTAATTAATGTTCTTTCCCTTCAAATAAAGTCTGTGGGATTGAGAACTTTCACTAACATTGTTAGGTGATTTATGGCATTCACCCAAGGGAAATGAAGTACTAGTGTGATTAATCTTCGCTGAACCAGATTTTTGAAGTTTATTCTTACACTAATTTTCAATTCATTAACATCCTGCATAATTCTCTGTTTTTTCTACTTCATGTATCCCTCCTTGCTTTTCCTCTTTCCCTTAATTATCTTCATTTCCTCTTCTCTCAGACCCCTCTCCTTCCCTCCTCCTCTCACACACATATTCCTCTATGTGCTACCATCAGTAAAGAGGGTAAGAGTTGTCAACTTGCATCCCTTATTTACAAAGAGGCACAGTCATTAATCCTACATTTACTTTGTTTCATTTTTGTCATTCATTACATTAATAATAGATGTATTTATTAGGTACCCATCATTTTAATACAAGTCGGTCCACTGTGACAGCAATTCTAAATGGGTAATTTTTCATAAATTAAAATTCCTTGCAGCAAGTACAACTTTGTTTCAGTAAATTACAATCCACAGACTTCCATAACAAAGTGCTAATTGTAACTTGGCTTTAAATGTTACATTTTGTATGCAAATTGGCCTGTGGGGAGTTATTATTTAGTATAACATTGTTAAGAACACTAACATTAGTTTGTAATTTGTTTGAAGTGGAATACCATTATTACTAATACATTACGTGTGGCTTAGAGAAACAACATTGCTTTCCCATGTAAGATAAAAATCTTTTATCAGTCAAATTTGTTGAATGTTGTTTTTGTGCTCCGTGGGAAAACAAAAGGCGACCTGGGTCATAAAAAAATGCATTGTGTTTTAAGTTATTTGAACAGAAGGAAAGTCAAAAGAACATGACGTAATCCTCAGGCGCTGAGAGCCATGCACGGGGCCTGATCCTGCAAATGTCTGGACAAATGAGATATTGTTGGCAGGTGAAATCACACTGGCATAGAGGGATTACTCTTTTTTTCTTCCACAAATGAAACTCTAGAATAACTTTCTCCTCCTTCAAAAACCAAACCAAAATATCTGGTAGGGTTTATTCTAAACGTGTGGAGTGTCTCAGTGATTTCCTTGCTGCGTATTTTATTTCCTGCTTCAGTTGTCCAATAAGTAGCACTTTGATCTGACGCAAAAAAGTGCTATGTCCTGAACATCAAAGCTCCAAAGTTCCTATTTAAAACAGTTTCAGGAATATTATCATCAGGTCTTAAGTGTATTTTGATATGGTATCACTTTTGTGTGTAAGTGCAACATGTTTGGCCCTCGAAGAGGAAACAATACCTTCCTATGGGTGCAGGAAGAGAAAAAGCAGTAGAAGTCAGCCCCCCACTCTGGTTCTCAAAGGGAGTCCAGCGAGGATGACTCCATGTTGATCCCTGAGCTCTTCCCAACACACCCTTGTAGTGGAACAGAGACCCTCAAAGCACTGCTTTGAGTAAGGGGTGTTCACACAAACAGGACCGTCTCCCTGACTGCCAGCAGTACATATACCGAACAGTACCAATTCCCAACAGAAAACTTAAATGTTTACAGGAATTCAACAGGAGTAACCACATCCTGTTTATGCATGACAGAATCCTGACAAATATCAACATCTTTCTACAGTAGAGGTCACTGCTTTGGAAGACTGAATTTATAGGCATCAGCGAAAGTTATCCATGCCTGTCATGGTAGAGCCTGGGATCCTTTCTGCCAAAGACAGGAGACGTGGGAGTTCAGAAGGGTAATTGATTTAAAAAATAAATCAGGAAATTCACACCAGGGTTAGGAAGAAAAACCTCCTTCTACATTTCAGAAGATAGGAGTTCCATTAGTTTTACTGAAAATTACAAGCACACTCATAACTTTTCAGCAGCTGTTGATTAATTGTTGAAGAGAAATAATGGGAGCCTGAGAGAATTTTGTTGATAGGAAGTTCACTTAGGTCAGCAAATTTATTTGGAACACAGCTGGCCCTCGTAACCCCCTGCAAAACTACAAGAACAGATCTGTCCAATGAACTCACTCTTCTGTGCTAAACCACTCAAATATTGTCTCTTTCACTTCAGTAATGTAAGTGGATGGTTTATACATGTGTTTAAAGTTCAAGGTTTCTTTTTAAAGTAATTTCATCCAATATTTAAAGAGCAAAAAATGCAGGTGAGACTTAGGAATGTAGATGAAAATAATAAATATATCAATTCCTGTCTATGACAGTCGTAATACAAATATTTAGGTGACTGTATGGTTCTTATTGAAAGAATTTCAAGGTTATTTTTATTGATGGTTAGTACCTGACACTCATATTGTGGTAAAGTCCAAATTTTTACCTTATGGGAGCCTTTCAGTGTACTTGGGTGTCCCTCCCTGCAGCTGGCTCTGACAGATATCACCCGTGTGAAAGTCAGGGCTCCTTGTTTCACACTGAGCTGTCAATTTAGTGGGAGAGGGAAGTTAGGAGTTGCATACTTATCTCATGCTTTCCAGCACTTGTCTGCCCCTGGATGGGTCACCCCAAGCCTCTTGGGTAGACACTAGTTGCATTTCTCAGGTAAGTATTATTGTCTCTTCCTTCGTCATGCGTCTGGATTCACCACATGATACTAATGAAGGCTTCCCTTATGATATGGTGAGAGCACACGTCAATCCGCCCAGTGCAGGCTGGTCAGAAAGATACATCTGTTAATAAGCATCCCTTTAAAATCAAACTGAAGCTATTCTTTCATCATGTCACATATGAACGTTGGTGAAAGTGAAAGGCACAAAGTGATCTCAGATCACATCAGCCTGACACCTACACATGTATAGCATATATACATGCTGTCACGTGAAAGTGGACGCTTGAAATTAGTTCACATGATAGGATGCATTTCCCTTCTCAGAAACAGGCATTACACTATGGGATATTACAAAGTTCATGCTTACTTTTGTTTTGCTCCTTGCTTTTGTCTGAAGAATGGAAAAATGGGCCATAGATTGGGTGAATTGTCCTGGCAGGCTAAGTCTGGTCCCTGGGCTGTTGCTCCATGTCTCTGCTCCAGGAAATCTGCATTTCAGTCATTGCTCTGTCACCTGGAAACTGATGTGTGTGGAAAGACAGAAGAACATCAGGCCAGAATTGGGAAGGATCTTCATTTTTACCTGGCATGCACATATTCTCTGAAACAATAGGAGCTTACTGGCCCTCTTTCCTGTTTCTTAGCAACACCAAATGGGCTCAGACTTGAGGACTGCTCATGTTCACAGTTTAACGGCTGTGAGTTGAAGTAGCAGACTGTTAGTTCTTGATTTTTTTCCTGCTTCCATTGATCTTGATGCAGCCTTGTAAAAAGAGATGGCTAGCCCCACAGGAGCTACCAAGTGACCCGCCCCTAAGGTTTCCCTACAAGCTATGCTGAACCGTCCCTAAGTGGTATAACAGCCAGGAAAAACAGCGACATAAGAGAGCTTTACCTCAAGAGACAAGAAGCGATAAAACAACAGAATGAAGACTAAGACTACAAAGAAAAGCAATTGTAGGTTAGAACAGGGGAGGGCAGAAGAAAACAATATAAACAGTTTCTAGAAGTGAAAAACAAAATAACAAAGAAAAGAAGAAATTAATTGCCATGAAGTAATTTGGCAAGAACGTTCCACAGAGCGCTCTCCAATAAAAACACTTTGGAAATCAGTAGATAAAATGCCAAGAATTATCTACATGCTATATGGGCAATCTCAAATCAGAACTCTTCATCACTGTTAGAGGCAGCAGCCCCTCATGGCCGTTAATCAGAGTTATCATTTTTCAATCGATGTGAGTATCTACTCATAGACACAGCTCTCCAGGACATAATTTTTCTCCCATTGAAAGGAAGGACCAGTTTCTTATTCTCTTCAGTGGACTCTGAATATAGGAAAATGAAGGCTATGATTAAGTACATATATGTGCGTGGGGAAAGAAGTTGTTGACAGAAACTCTACTTTACAGGATGAAGGATGAAATATTTGCAAGATATCACTGATTTATAATAGATCAGAACATAATCTTTGATATTTGACTAGAATGGCTATCTAGAAAAAATATGTGTAGATAACTTCTAGGCTTAACTGTCAACAGCATACTGGTTTTTTGGACTTCAGAGTTAACGCACATGGTGAGCGTGCATGATTTACCCCTTATTCAAAACATTTTTTTTTTAATTTGATGACTTGGGCAGGCAACACAACACTGGGTAAGTTCCCCCGCCACCCCCATTATCTGGACTGCAGAGATCCCTTTTAGCTTTTCAGACAAACCCCTGAATTTTAGACACTGATGCGTCTTCAGTAAAGTGCTGGTAAAGCATTTTCTTGCACACTAGCCCAATCTGTCTCCTGCAGAACACAGCATAATAGGATGAAAATTGCCTCTTACCTGTTGACCAGCTGAAAATTGCATCTTTAGCTGCCTTCTCATGGAAGCTTCAGCATCTTCCTGTTCTTTAGCAGCTAATTGAAATTCTTAGAGGAAATAAACCCCTCTTGAGTGGTCTGTAGAATGCCTAATAAGGTATTACATGCGACCCCCTTTTAGCATTCAGTCATCAGCTATGTTTCTCTGACTTATACAGCAATCAGACTCTGGAGAATGAAGTTGTAGGACCCAAGTGAGTACGCTGAGGGAATCTGGGTAATTTAGGAGAGATTGCTCAGTTTATTCCTGTGAGATGTTTGTGCTGTACTGGACATGTACTGAGTAAGCTTTTATTGAGGCAAAGACATATAATTGTCATTAATCTGTTAAAAAATTGTGGAAAGTCTCTCTCTAAATATTTTAAGATAAAGTATAAAAAAGTTTTGATCTGGTTTATAGTTTTGGTCAAAAAAATGGATTTTTCCAGCAGCCAAAGGACAGAATAAGACACAGATGGCCCCGAATTTTTTTTTTCTCTTGTTTAAAATATTCAGACTGCTCTTTGTTTCCCAGTGCAGAATTACAGAGTGGAGAGGATATCCATCTAATTGCAAGCTATGAGCGGTCTGTGGGTCAGGGATTTCTTTTGTACTCATGCGTTCTGACAATGACTGTGACCATTTTACACTTGCTGAAAATGCAAGGTCTCAAAGACAGAGGGTTGAGGAAGGCTGGGATACATGAAAGTTGCATGTTCAGCTGCAAAATATTGGACTTCATTTCCACTGTCTTGTACCTCTTATTGCTCCCAGTTACTGCGCACTTCAGGATGTGCTCAGAGCTGCATAACGAGCTGCATAACGGCTGCCATGTACCTCCTTCCCATCAATTATTTTGGTAACCTGTATGTACGGTTTGGCAGGATGAGGATTTCACAATAAAGGGTGCTGTAAGAAGTAGCGTACAAACTTTACATTGTTGTGCTTCCTGGATTCATGTTACAGCGGACAAATTAGGAATTTGATGGTGCTCCAAACTGGCCCATCATATTTCTGCATTACTCAGTTTCACCCTTTTTCCTTAACTCCTCATTATGTACACAGTGGGAGAGGGATGCAGAATAAAGGAAAAGTACAAGGCTACAATTTTAGTTGTACCTTTTCAGATCATTCTCAGTTATTACCTAAAGATGTGAGCTTTTATGACTCGGCCGCAAGAACCAAACTAACTCTCCAATCCACAAGTTGTCAGGAATTTACAGATGCAATTGGAATTGTATTTATAAGATCCTGTTATCTTCAAAGAGAAGTAGGGAATGTATGCAACTGTAAATTTCCATGAGTGCTATGCACATCAATAATAGTTTCTGCAAAGTTTTTGAGTGTATCCTCCTCCAGTGCTCTTCATTATGCTTTCCTCGTCTTCTGCATAGTGATCCAGTAACAACATTGAAAATAAAATCTTCATTTATGCATAAAAATAGAACTGTTCCATGATGTTTGTCTTTGAATAGCAATGTTATCTCATTGTGTAATCTATTCTTTTTCCCTCACTGTTAGGGCCTGAGATTCCTTATCCTGTATTGCACATGGCACACTTGGGTGGTCACAAAATAATTATAGTCCACCCTCATCAAGAGCTACTTAGGTTCCTTCCTCTTTATCCTCCTGCTGTGCTGCTTGCTTACTCTAAAATACATACAACTTGCCTGGGTGGTCAGAAAAGAAGTACAATCCTTGTGAAGGATCTTAAAGACCTTCAATCACAACTATGAGTGAAGTGGAGTAATACTACCATGACACATAGAAACATTCTGATTTCAGCAATGGAGCAACATCTCTGAATTTCATTCACAATTGCTTCATATTAGGTGTTTGCTGCTAAATTATTTTTGATAATATGCATTGTCAAATCACTGAACATTCAGGAAAAGCAAAATGTTAAAATAGTAAGGTTTGACACAGGAAACACAATTGCATTGCTAAGGGAAGTGCTGGAAATTCTCTGTTTGTGTGCATTTATGGGACAGAGTGTATGTATTCTGTGGTGGTGAGAGCTGAGTAAGACCAATGTATGTTCTTTCTGGTATATTTCCAATTTCTCAGGAGTCCTGCTCCAAGTACTAAGCAGAACTGATTGTCACTTTTGAGCTGTCAGCACTGCTCTGGTGACTGACTTTGAGGTTGACTCAAATATGTTATGAATGTACACCCTTCTTAAGAAACAGTTGAAAGTATTACCTCTGAAGAGTTCCAGTGTAAGTTTGTAGGTGCTATGAGACCTGGCAGGGATTTCCATGTTTCTTTCTTTGGAAACCTCAGAGATGACTGTTTCAGTTCCAGTGCAAAATAGCATTCGTGCCACAGCTTAACAATTCTTCCACAATCAATGTATTTTGAATATTTTGTGTTTGTGAAAAAAACCAACAAAAATGATGACCTTATTCCACCAAGTAAATCTGTAAGGAGGTTCATAACAATGCTGCTGTTATATGGAATAATATGCCAAATTAGATTAAAATACCTAAAGGAAAGTGCAATTTCCTTTTGCATCCTGCAAAGTTGAGGCAAAAGCTTCTTGATGGTACTCTTCACGGTTTGCAAAATGTATGCTATTTCCCTTCAGAAATGTAAGAGACATAAAGGAGACTTTCCCAGCTCTGTGTACTTCTGATTATTTGTATCAACATACTGCAACATCCGTGCTAACAACTCAGTTATTCACTATTCTCTAGGTGCCACGTGTCCCCCTCTGCACGGAGTGCAGGACGACAGGAGATTGTTACACTTCACAGTTAATGGTCTTGGTCTTAACCAAATGATGACCATCACGCACACATACATCTACAAGTACACTGAAAAACTGATAAACTGAGTCTTCTAAATGGGTCACATCAAAACCAATTTCTAGGGAAGAAAAGAAAACACTTTGCCCTCTGCAAATGTCTATTATTTTGTCAAATCAATTTTTTTTTCTTCAAGTAATTTCAGCTATACAATTGTTCAGAAGTCTATCCCCTATATTTTATTAATAAGAAAAATATACATTTTTTTCAAATCCCTTTATAGCCAGGTAAGAGCAAAATTATTTTCATTCAAGATTTTTAAAAGCAGAAACAGCGTGGGAGATGTTAACATTTACAAATGGAGACATTGAGTTTCCCAGCACTCACTAATGCAAGATTTGCCTGTGGTACTGTAATAGCAACAAATTTCCATGGTCAGTAGATCTCTATGCCACTGTATTTTGCATTGTCTTTCTAACTATGCACAACATCCTCTTTTTTCTGGTCTGTTTAGGAGTCTGTGGGAGAAGCCCTTTAACCCTAGTTTCCCAGGAATCCATGAATTATCTGCAAAAAAAGCAAGGTCTTCAAGGTTTGGTTGTTTGGGTTTTGTTTGTTTTTTGTTTTTTGTTTTTTTCCCCCAGTCCCTGAGTGAATTAAGGAGGGTTTGTTTACCCTTTACATAATTAAGCTTGTGTGAGGGGGGAAAAAGGGAACCATCAGTTTCCTTGTTCCTCCTTCTTCAGGCTGCAGCCGCTGATTCATCATTACAGGGGGCTGATGAGGCTTCAGTCTGGTGACACTTGTCATCACCAGTCCTGCTATGAGCTTGGTTTCAGAAGAAGGTTAGTCAGTGCAGAGGGTCAGAGCAAGTCGCTCAAGAGGCACTGTCAGCAGCTGGAAATGCAGCTGTGGGAGGCTCCCACCGTGCTAACCACACAGGGAAAGAAACTCTATTTCATAATTCTTATATTAATCTAACGGGTACTTTTTGATGTAAGAACATCAAAATGTATCTCTAAATTAGTGTCATCCACATTCGGAGGAAAGTCCGCAAATTGCTGTACTATCTTTCTCTTTCAGGTTTATATCTACCTCATTACCTCCCTTTTCCCCTTCTAATTAAAACATGTGAGACATTTTAAAACAGTCTATTTATAATATGACAAAGTTGCTTTCAAAGTAATTTTCTTTTATTTAGTGTTTGATCCCTGATTTCATGCGCTTTTCCTCCATCTGGCAGTTGTCACTAAGGCAGATGGCCACCAGCTGGGAGGGCAATGTAAGTATCTCCCTCTAGATCCGCTGCCAGAGCTGCTCAGTAAATGCAATGTGAAGGAAAACTGTGTCAGTCTATTACCCATGCAATGAGCTCACTTACTGACTTGTCACCACTTCAGGTCCTGACGGCGAAATTCCGCTCTCAAGCTGGAAGCCAGGAGAGGGATTTATTTATTGAGGGCGGGGGAGATCTTTTCCTTTAATTTTTTTATTTCCTTCCCTTCTGCTTCTCCTGTGTCTTTAGGCCCTCTCAAGGCCTGCGACTATGAATGCCACATCTGCTGCTACTAGTTTTGTAAATAAACACTTGGGCAGATTTCCTACATCTTCATGCTTAGCTCTAGTCAATGACCTGTCTACAAAAAAGGCCTGAATAAAAAGAAGCCTAAATTTCCAGTGTCCTTAGCAAAGGTAATGAGACCTGAGTGAGTTTGCTGCCTGGTAAGCTGAGTCTACTCTTTTAATTAGCACACTAATTTAGAAGTAAATGGTAGATATATCACTTATAATGTGTAATGAAAAAGAGTTGAAGAAATCACCAGGGTAGGTGATTTGGTCTGGCTAAGCAGAAGGGGTTGAAAATAAAGAAAGTAGAAACCTCACAGGTCAAGACTTCCCTTTAATTTTACATTTGAATTCACTACAGAAAAGCCTGCCAGTGCTCAAAAAATCTGAAACTTTCTAATAGTGGGGTCACTAATAGCAAAACCCACCATAACATCTAACCTTGGGGAGATAAATGAGGAAGGGCTACTTAAAAAATACAGTAACAACTCCAGGTTTCAGAGACACCTGAAGAATTTAGGAGTAGGAATTTCCTGTGCTTACACAGATGCTAGGAATAGGCATAAAAACTTAAAACCAGAGCTAGCTGCAAAAGGGTTTTTTCTGTTTAACAAAATTTTTCAAGTTATCAACAATTTCTGCCATGTTGAAAACATTTATACGTTACACGTAGAACAAAGCTGGGAGACTTTTCATATTACCATAGTTTTATTTTTAAATATAATTTACCTTGATTTGACTGCAAAAATAAGCTGAGACAAGAAGCACATAAGAGGTTTATTGTTATTTCATTTAGAAAGCATTGATAGAAAACATGTGAACATTTTTAGTGGCTTATTTAAAAAGAAAATGAAAACTGATTAATCAAAACCAAACTCTTTCCAGGAAATATTTTAGTTTTTGAAAATCAGCATTTTCAAATAATCAATTTCAGTCAAAAGTTTTGCTAACATAGTGTAATCTGGCACACAAGCAAATATTTTTCAGGGAACTGGTATAAACTGGGCTCAAAACAGTCTCTCTGCCTGCATAAGAAAGGACCCCTCCCTACAGAACTATGAACTTTTTTCCCTTTGTGTAATCAAAACTTAACACTGATAGGCAAGGAGCCCTAGGAATCAAATTCACTTGAGCACTTATGGGGAATACTCTAGATATCCAAATCTTTTGCGATTTCAGTGAACATTTTCCCCACTTTAACATTATAGTAAAATAAGTAAATGTGGTTATAAGTTACATACTACTTATTGCCCATTAGAACAAAAATAATTTGGCTAAGTGCCTTAGGATATAAAGGAATCCTTAAGGTTTAAGGTAACTTTGCACATGTTATATACATATGTGTTTGAATCTGTGAACCGCTAAGTACACAGTTTACAGCATTTTCCATTTTCGAGTAGTGCATATGCTTTATTCTGTGTTTAGTTTGGCTCACTCTAAAGCAGAAAAACTCCATAGCCACTTTTGACCTTTTTCTATGATCTCATCTGTAAAAAAAGTGTTTTTTCCTTGTATGGTTACCCTTCCAATATTAAAGTTTGTTATAACTTTAAACAAAGATATGTTTTCTATTCTTTATTTTCAGCAGACTATGGAAAAAAAAAAAACTGCCTCAGTTTTGCCTATACAATTACGGTTGAAGTTGAGAAGAAAAGAAATGTGTAGCTCAAAGAAGGTTGCTCAGCTGACTTGCATTGTAGAAGAGTTAAGTTAATAAATATTTAATCTAAGAAGTAATTAATGGTTTCAGGATAAATTGGTCTCTAACAAGAGCACATTGACTTAAAGTAAGCAGAACAAAGGCTCCTAATTTGCTGCACACTTTTTTAGTACGGCAAATAAGTCTCAATATTTCTTATTATAGCTCATATTTCCAGCACTCCACTGACCTTTTCTGGGTTACATTTTTTGGTTAGATTTAATTTTAATTATTGTGAGGCATACATTTTTTAGACAGTCACTTTGTTTGTTTACATCTCATAACATCATTATTTTTTGAATCAGTTGTTAAAATTAAACTTTCTGCAAGTGTATTTGGCCAGCTGCCTTTCCTTTTTCTATGTAAAAACAAAGCTGTGACCAAGAGATACCTTTTCTTATGCTTTTTGTTCTTCGGAACAAAGCCCAATGGCTCTTACATTAAGAAACCTATGACTCTGCATTGTTGAATTACACTATTGATTAGAGGAGCCAGGACAAATTTACAGTGGAGGAAGCAGCAATGTAATTTACAAAGGAAAGTGGATTAATTCCAGCTAAGAGGTCTACACACTGTAACTGAGAATGTTTGAAGATGGTTAAAGCATCAAAAGACACTGGTATAACGACATTCCGCCTGTCAGCCAAAAGCTGGTTATGCTGAGGTTTTACCACAAGTTGCCAAAATAAATATCAGGCTGTGTAGTTTGTGGGCTTCGGTATTCCTAGAACAAAGAAATCCCAAACTTTATGGGCAGGTTATGTTACAAGCAGTAGAAAAACAAGGTTGTTTTAAATTACTAATTTGCTAATGTAGTTTGGAAATTACAACTTGGGGGGGGGGGGCTTTGTGTTTTTTTGTTGTTGTTGCTGTTGTGTTTTGTTTGGGTTTTTTTTTTTGTTTTTTTTTTTTTTAATAAAAAGACATACATAAACACTTAGAAATGGCAATTGATGAGACTGACAGCAGGCTTTCCAAGTCTCTCAAGGTGATAGCTCTCTACCCCTACTTTTGGTCCGCCTATCAAAATAAAGGATCTGAATGCACGTGATTGTGTCCGAAGTGCATACAAATATGGGCACACCACAGAATAAAAAAAAAGAAGGAGCAGAATTATTCTTCCAGTTTTCAGATTCATGTTATAAACTATGGGAGATCTACAGAGTAAATGGAAAAAAGGGGCCTGTTTGTCAGCATCAATGTAACACGGCATATATAATGTTCCTTACCAATTAGCTCAGCAATTTTTTGATTAATGGTGAGCTTGAGACTTATATTCACCCTTTTTTGTTTCAGAATTTTCCAGTGCAAAGTGAATAAGATTGTATTTTCTACTCATTGAAGATGGCAGGATGTGCTAGCAACAGTTTGAAGGTAACAGTGGTTAGTGTGCTTCTTTACGTCCTCAAGCTCTATCATTAAACTTTGTTTTCATTACATCACAGCAGGAGGCGTTACAGAAGTCTATGAATTTAGCAAAACTCAAAAAATGCAAAATCCAAATGTACTTGAAAAAGTTATATAAAATGTTTCCTCAGGTAATATTATACAATTATATCTTCTGGTCACATCTTTGTTAGGTATCATTTGCAACTTCGAAAAGTTCACAAAATCATGTAAAACATAATTTTAAAATGTGGAGGTTTTCTCCTCTTGCTCTAGAGTGGGTTACAGGTTTCTATGTGATATCCCTCTACCTGTTGTGAGGAAACAAATAAGGTTATTCCTACCACCTGCATCATTTTAGAATTATAGAAAAGGTACCAGAGGGGAAAAAAGTCGGAGAATTCTGAAGAGGATAGGACAGCTTTTGCAGCGCCTATTGCCAGCTGAACCATAGTTTCTGGATATTACAATACATTTAGTATGCTATACCTAGCTAAGCTTTTGGCACTTAAAGTGACTTAAAGGTTTTAATTTAAAAAAATGTTGGTTTTGCTGTTTTTGTCTACTGCGGACATTAAGATATATCTGCTTTTTAAAGGGTGGTTTTGGAAAATTGAGCTCACCATTTATACAAATCTCTAGCATCTATAGCCCTTAAATGCTTGTAGAAGACTACAGATGTAGAAAGCTGTGTGCAGGGGTTATTTCTGACTAACAGCATTTGTGCATCACCACTGCTCCTATAAGGCAACTCTCTTGTCACTTAGAAGGACAATACTCAGGGAATTCAAGAGAGGGTTGGATGACAAAGCCAATGCTGACCTGTGACCCTGTATGCTGGTAGTTAATGCATGTAGAAGTCGTATCATCAGGAAATCATCATATTAAAATGCAGACTGTATCAAGGTGAAAAATTGCTGGTGCCCACTCCTGCATTGCTGTTCTGCAACCTGTTTTTAAGATTTCTCAGGATGTGAAAAGGAAATTTTTGTGAAATTAAATTGATTATTGGGGACAGTAAATAATTATATTTAAATGTCTTTCTAACCCTTTCTAATGGAGACAAAGATGTTCAAACAGCAGAATGGGCAAATAGATAGTCAGTTATTTCCGTGAGACTTTAGATATTGGTTTTCATTTCTCTCATGAGATTTTCTCTCATGATTTTGGGCCTTTCATCTACCTGTGGCCTCTGTTTCTGACTCTAAAATCAACCCCTAAACCAGGCAGAGCTGTGAGCTAAAAAGAGTACCATCAACCACAGCTGAATCACAACACATGCAACACAAGAGGAAGGGTCTGCAGCCGTTTTAACCTCCCATATCTTCTCTTAAATCAACGACTGGGTGGTTGGAAAAGATGGTGCTAGAGTGTTTATGTACACTTTCAAGCACTCTAATCTACTGATCAAAACAGAAATATTCGGTCCCTTCCAGGATGGAAACAGATAAGCATATGCAATTCTTTTGAGAAGTGATACAAAACTAGTAATTAGAAAGATACTAATTACAGAGGTCATGCAACCTTTACGTATAATTCCACGTTAAATACCTGTGTGAAATTAGCTTGGTCTTTATTTTTGAAGATTTTATAAGATTTAAGATTTTGAAACGAACAAAAACTTTATTTTGTTGGTTTATTTGCTATTTCTATTTTTATTAATTGTTATTATTATTATTTGGTAGACTGTTATTAATGATAATTGCAAATAAGCACATCTACCTATTTTGGCAGAAAGTTATGCTATGTTTCTATGGCAGAACCAGGTTTTTTGTTGAATTGCTTTGTTGTGCTTTGATATTTCGGTTCTTTTCTTTCCTCACCCTTTCCTGAAAATGAAGTCATAGTGCATTTTCTTTTGAGCTGTATCAACAGCTGTATATTTGGTTAGTGCTCATATTTACTGCACTGCAGCTCAGCTGTGGGGCAGAAGCTAGCAACCTATTGTAAAAGAAATAAGAAATTTCATCACTTATTGCACTGTTTTGGGTTTTTTTTTTTTCCTTTTTATTTTTATATTGCATTTCACTACGTAGACTTGGCTTAGTAACTATGCATAATTATATACTGACAGGAATGCGCAACTTACATAAAAAGTATTTGATTCTTGCTTCACTGTCTAAAATTTTCACCAAACAAGGATGCCCAATACTGCACAAAGTGCATGCAAAACACAATAGGGATCACATAGAAAGGAAACATACCACTTCTGTCAAAATTCATCCTCACGTCTTGTCAGGGAGCAGCGACAGCCAGCTGCTTTCTTGGGCTGGGGAGCCGTGTGCCAGGGGGGCCCCAGGGCTGTCAGTGCCCACCATCCTGAAGAGCCTGACCACAATAGGCAGAGCTTAGGGCCAGTAACAGTGTTCATCAACAGCCCTGACACTTTTGGAGAGCAACAAGACAGGGCTGGGTCCCTACAGCAGGACCCCACCAGTAATGGACAGATATGGGATCGAAGACCAGCACTGCTATGGTGTTGCTGGAGCGGAGACCGGTGGCCTCAGGCTGGGCTGAAATGGAGTCTTGGACCATGGGCAGGGTGAGGAGAGACCCTGGGGTGTCTGGGCAGGGACAGGAAGGTCCTCCATACCCTCAAGGCTCTAACATGTCTTTATCCAGAAAAAAATAAATCTCTTACATTCTATACTGAAAAAGGGGAGAAAACACATTCTGCAGTATGTCTGGGGAGAGAGAATTATTTTCTACAAATGTAAAGGCAGCTTTAGCAGACGTGTGTCTGGTGTTCAGTGATCCATGTGTATGTTTCACTGATTCTTGGATCATTATGAAAATAATCCATTTGCCCTACCTTTGGCTAGGGGTACATTCCAGAGAGAGATTTAGTTTCCTCATGGTGGAAAATAACTTTTCATTCTAAAATGAGCTCAGTTTGAAAATAGATTTCCTTGGGCAAGCTAATGGAAATCTTTCTGAGGAAAAATTCTTTTTCTGCCAAGGCAGAAGCAGTCACAATTTTGTCTGAACCCATAAGCAATTAAAAAGATCATTTAAAGGGATGGGTTGAGCTGCTGATTTGGGTCATGGCTGCAGGTCTTTAGCTCAGCCCCAGTCTGCAATAAGAATTTGGGTTCAGGCTAGACATGGAGGAGAGACAAAGCCTGAACATCCAGTTGGAACATGGTGGCAAAGGGAGAAGCAAAGGAAGGAGTGGGCTGCAAGAAGATGTTTTCCTGGACCACGTTGTAGTCTGGGCCATGCCTGCAGGTCCTTGGCAAAGTTTGAATCAAAATATAGGTTAATGCCTAGAGTGTGCTCCAGTTTTATCTGTGCTGTCAAGAAGCTGCTAAAGCAAGGAGAAGGTGACAAAAAGATTTCTCCCCTGAAGATTGTGCCATACCAGGGAAGCCATGTCCAAGACCAAGGATAAGGGTGAGTTTAGGGTTATGATTAGAGACAAAACCTTAGAACTTTCAGTGGGAGTTGGGTGTCAAAGGAGCAGAGAAAGGATAGTTACACTGAAAATAGGTTTCTCCCCTAAGGACTTTTTTTATCTGGGCTGTGGCTGAGGGTCCTTGGCTGATGATCATTGGGGCCAAAGGTGAGATTTGGAGTTAGAGCTGGAAAAGAAATAGAGCCTGAAGCTCCAGCTGGTGCAGGGCTGCAAAGGGAAAATTTGTGCTGCAGAGAGTTTTCTCCCCTGAAAACTATTTTCTCTGTGTCACGTTTGAGGGTACTTGCTTAAGGTTCAACCAAGGCCAATGGTTTACTATTTAGGGCTGAGTTTGAAAGAGAGACAAATCCTGGAACATCACTTGAGGGGCTGCAAGCCCACCATTCACGTGGGGCTGCAAAGGGTCTGCCAAAAGAGGGAGTACACTGCAGAAAGTGTTTTCCCTTGAGATCTTTTTCCTCTGGTATATGGTTAGAGGTCCTCGGCTAAGGGTCATCTGAGGCCAACATTTATGATTATGGTTGTTGTGGGTATGGAAGAGAGACAACCAGTAGAGTTGAAGTTGGGATTGGGACTGCCAAGGGAAAGAGTAGGCTACAGAAGAAAAAAATAAATCTCCCTTAGCAACTTTTTTGTCTGGCTGGTGGAAGAGGTTCAGTGTTTGGTCTAGGTTTTGACCTGGAAGTGTGACAAAGCCATTTAATATGGATAATAATTGATTAAATAATGTGTTTGGAAGTATAATCTTACTTTCCAACATCTCTTCTTTTAAGTATGTGAGTTCCACAAGTTTATTTAGTTAATATAGGGCATGTTTTTTCCCTGATTTATTTTTGGAGTCCTAAATAAATTAAAATGCTGACAACCACTGTGATAGTAGAAGCTTGAAGATTAACTTTAGTTTAGTACCAGTAGGAACAACTTCTGTTCATCAGCCTCTGAAAGCCTTTTCGAAGTCCCTTGTAACTGTTTAAGATCTTTGAGATCTTGTCACAGTAAGGTTTTCTGTATCCCTATGAACACCTGTCTTAAAAAAAAAAAAGCTTCATGACAGAAATATTGAAATATTGAAATGGTATCCTCACTCAGGATCAAAATTTCATAAAGAAAGGACCATCAAGAAAGTTAGCAGATTTATATAATGCAGTCTAATATTCTCAAAACACCTTCTCTCTTGCATAATATTTGTGCTATGGTGAAAGATCAGATGTTATTTTGATTTATACAGTTAGTTGTATACCAATAGCTCATCATGCTAGGCATAGATGAATTGGTAATGTTTTCCTGTTTTAATTTAATAAATGTGCCCATCTGAACCCTCAATGGTATATGTTTTTACAGAGCCACACTCAGAAGTCAAAGCAAATACGGACATTTAAACAAAGGAGTGAAATACCATCCATTTTTATTGTAACTGTACCGGCTAATCAGAAGACACAATAGTCTATAATAAAAAGAAAATAATAGGATTATACAAACGAGTCAGGATATTAGGCACCTCAGCTAAAATAACCCTTAGCTATAAAGAATGTTTTCATTAGCAGAACATTTTCCTGTCTTTGTGTTCCTTTGACTCAAACGGATGACTAGGTCAACATCTTGTTAACTACCTCCACCTGCATCAAATCTGAAGTTATTTTCTTTAACAAGGGGTGTCATTACAGCAGTAAAATAAAAGAGGACCAGAAACAGCTATGAATGTTAGCTGTACAAGAATATCCAAATCAAAAGCTTTCACAGTACTTAGATTATAAGTAATGTGTCACATCACCTCGATATCATACAGGTACATTGTCATGACTCTGTCTGATACTGCTTAGCAGAGGTGTCCTGGTGTTCCTGCTGATAAGAAAGAGAAAGGGCAGAATGGTAGGGTCTTCACTGTGAGGTCTTTGTGTGGCATTTCATGCAGTGCATGTCACAGAGCTTTTCAATCGAATGCAGGCGCTGAAACCAGCGCAGCAAAACACTGAATCTGTAGTTGTGAATTTGAATGAGCACACAACAAGCCCTTGTTAATAAACACAGTACATGATATCGTCAACAGCAGCAAATCATGAACAAACTCTTTTGTGATTGAAACTCTGCTGGATTAAAGATAAACCTACCTACTAATCTCAGACTTTTTTCACCCTCAAAACTGAGAATGTCCAATCTATTCCTCCTGTCCTATGACATGTGGGTTAGCCTTCCCCTAGACTGCATGATATCCTGAGCAGAGTATTTCTTTGATCTGTTATGTGCAATGTAGTACATGCACAGTTTAGAATCAGGCTTCTGACACTCCACCAGCAGCTTTTAGATTTTTTAAAATTTTTATTTAATTTTTTTTTTCTCCTCTTTCATTTCAGAAAAGAGTAATTTGGATGTTATGAAAATACTTTCAACCTCAGTAAGACAGAAGAAATAGAATAGCTTCTAGAAACCTAAACAGATCTTTGTGTCCATAAAGTTGTCTCTTTTATACCTTCTAAGGTCAGCACAGTTTGGTTTCAGGCGTCATGGTGGAATATAAGGTGAATGTAAGTGTATTACTTTGCAGTGAAACCACCCTTCACAGCCAGCACCTAGCTGTAAGAAGAATTCTGTCACTGGTGGCTTCAGTCACTGCTGGGACATGGACTGCATTTTATGTGGGAGAGAGATGGCTGGCGCTCTGCCAGCAAGCGCTGGACTTGTTCATGTTTGTATATCCACCTTGACTTCAAAGTGTGCACTGTGCAAAACAGAGCACTTCATGAATTTACGTAATTTTTCCCTTCATGTCACGCAATTAGCACTCCTACACACTCCCTGTAGCTGTACTTTGGGAATCACAAATATTTTTGCAGTGTTTCTCAGAACTAAGCATATATAATTGTATAATAAGTGTTAGAGAGAGACTTACATATAAAACACTGCACCAACATCAGATGAATTTGAAATTCTGCTTCATTTGAACCAATTAGTCACTCATGGATTGAATACAGGAATATAAATAAAGGCATTGTTAGGACTAATAACCAGGTATTTGTAAAAAGACATGTCCTGGTTTCTTATGGTAGCTGTTTGAGTAACACGGCTCACGGTTGCAATTTTTTCCAAATGTTGTGTATGTAGAGCCTGGATTTTGTCAATTTGAAGACATCCTTGTACCACAGCAAAAAGAACGTGTTGTGCTGATGCAGTGATTACCTGTGATATACTCAGAAAATATCAACGGTATAATTTTATTAACAGATTATATAAAGTAAAGTGGCTTCCAAGAGGTCTAATCTTTCAGTTATTTAGAGGTTTCCTACCGAAAAGGAGACAGGATCATATGGAAAGGCCTAGGTTTGTAGCAAGTTACTCAAGCCTCAGTTTGCCTCCCAGTATATGGGGCAGCACTGAGAATATCCTTTGGTAACCTGAGGTAACCAAGAAAAATTGAGTATATCGTCGTTACTGCATGCTCAGAGGTCATGGGAAGCTTTGAACATGCAAGTGATGCAGGCTCAGACCTTTAACCTTTAAAATCTACACCTGTCAAATGAAGAAATTCCTTCATTTTGGATTAATTTTAAAGCAAGTTTTTCATCTCTCACTCTTTAAAGGATGTATTTTAACATGTGTTCCAGTGAGATATATGAAATCTCACATATTTATTTTAAGCCTAACTTATTTAAATTGCCTCAGCTAGTCCTGTAAATAGAAATTGCCTTTTTAGCTAAAAATCTTTAGGTAAATTTTAGGAAAGCAAGGGAGGTTACAGGAAAGGGAAAGGGTAAGTCTTTCGTATGTGCATGCAGAATTATCTGATTAAATTTCTTTTTCCTTACAATTTTTATTCTGTCTTTCAAAAACATTATTTCCTGTTTTTCTGGATAGAACATGCAAGCACAGTATCCATTTGTACCCATGGACAGATTTATAGTTTTCTGTGAGAAACAGCTCCTGAGAAATAAAAGTACAGCACAGATAGGATTTTTTAAGTGTAAGAAGAGAATAACAGTATGCTGCCAAACTACTACTTCTGAGGAAAAGCATACAAGGCTATTCCAGTGAGGCCTGAGGACTACAGCTACTGTAATTGCAATCAGAATAATACAGTATTTTCATGCACAAAATTATTATTGGCCTTGTTAAAGCAACATCAGTGCAGCATAGTAACTGGGTAATGTCCTGGTTTTCAGTGGCCAGTCCAGCCCAAACCATGACAGGTATTTAGGGAACTCTGAAAAATGCTAACTAATATATGGTATGACAAAACACTAGCATCCATTCCCCAAAAGCTGATGCTTAGGGATGAGTAATAGAACAGAGTAAACACTCAATGATCACTCTTTTTGATAGTGTCCCAGCCTCCAACGTTTTTCTGCACAGTGATCCTTTGAGTCCAAGGTTTAGCAGTTACTAACTTTTCATTAATTTGTCCTACATGAACTTTTACAATGTTCCCTGGAAGACAACCAAGTTTTTAGCCTCCACAAGGATCATGTGTCAAGGAATCCCCTAATCAAAGTTTAAGGTCATCATCCTTTTACAAGAATTAGCTCTCATCTTCTTTCCATTTGTTGTTTAAACTGACTTCTCAAGTTTAAGAACCCAGTTCATGAATAGATGTCTGGAGCCTTTGTAGGGAAAAAAAGACACTCAAAAAACAAAAACCAAAACCATAAACCAAAATGAAATCTAAGTCCTCCAAAGCAGTATGTAGGCTCCCTCTCTACTATTTAAGGTGGATGAGGTACCTTGGCACGCAATACACAATAATAAGTTCAGAAGGGAGCTGGCTAACTTCCCGTGACTTCAAGCTGCTGTAATGTGACTAACAGGAAATGACAAGATCCGGGTAAATTTATCTCAGACAGAGGGTGCTGAATGCAGACATCTAACCAAATGCTTAGTGAAGCTAGGTACCTAAACAGTTATCAGTGAGAGGAAGGATTCTTAGAAGAACTAAACATCTCATATATGTACCTAAATATAAGCAGATAGGTTTTTCACTCATTTTCATGGCTTCAAAATCACTTAATCTCTCTCCATCATCTTTACAGAGAAATTGAAAGATTGTTTTACTGGTCACTCAAATGTAGCTGGGCAAGCTAGGTGCCTAAATTAAGATAACTGATTTCACTTTCTCGTGAGTTTTTTTCAGACACACTCAATGTCTGTGAAAGAGAAAGAAAGATCTCAACTTTTCAGGGCTGAACTAAGCATCTTATCAGTGAATCATTCTTAGATTTTGGGTTTTAAAATAAATAAATAAAAAAGAAAGATCTACACTCCCTTTATTGTGAGAAGGCATAAAAAATTCATACTTCTGTAAAATATTGCTCTAGATCAGCTGGTGATGGAGGATCTGTAACAAGTTATTTCCTTGACACTGTTTAATCGGTTCTAATAACAGATTTTTATTTGTCGCTGAAGAATGAGATGCTAAGAATAAATAATTGATACATACACCTTTAGAAGTGCTTTTATACTTGCACTTTGTGTTCTTTTCTGCGATAAAAGTTATGCCATTGATATTCATTTGGGGTCATGAGCAAGTGCAATCTTTAAAACTTCTTTGCAAAACACAAATTCAAGACTATTTGTGAAGCTTTGGGGTTTAAAAGATATAATTCCTTTTATTTTTTTTATATTTATTTTAATGTCTATACTTTTCCCCCTCCATGCAAACATAATTAAAATATGGCTCAAGGGATTTTCTTTAGACATTCTAAAAATTTCACCTTTAGTCAGAGGCCAAGTGTAACAAATCATGGCTATTTACACCTGGCTCACAGGGCCATCAGCAGGGATCAGTTGTAGCTAAAATGCAGCCTCTACTGCTGGAACTAAATGAACACTTAGATTTAAACATTCCAGGCCAAAAAGGAATGATAGAGTTGACTATACAGTTGTGTGCTGTGGTTCATTACAAAATAACATTTAGAACTTGAGTGTCTGTATACCAGACACTTGAGACTAACCTTTCTGATGCAAGTTGTATAATGAGTTTTATAAATGATGGACTGGTACTTGTGATTATGTTTCCCTAATGGCATGCACTGATGAGATTAACACCTATTATCAAAACTGATTGCACACTTCATGGCCAAATATGCAATTTTTTTTTTGTTCTGGGGGAAGGAAAAAAAAAAGAAAAAGCAACTGATATGAGCATTTTCATAGGAACCTGTCTGTTTTCACAAGGATAGATTGCTTGGTGTAAGAGAAATAAACACTTACATACTCCAATATATGCAGCAGGGAGGGCACTTGCCTGGAAAATCATAGATATTCACAGCTTTGGTGGTTGATTCAAACCCAGGCTTTGAATATTACAGTAAGTTCCCAAGTGAGTACTCTGCTTGACCATCAGCCAGACACGTAGTTTTGTATGGTGAAATAGTTCCACCAAGAAGAATCAGGAGATTTCTCTTCAACAGCCAATACATGAGAGACCTCATCTGAGATACAAAGGATCCTTGTTCAGCTCTCTGGTCTGAATTAATACAAAGGAGGAAGACCTGTTGCCCACACACCAGCCAAATGCCCTTTGCTATGGGTCACTTTTAAGTGAATAAGAGCAGTATGCCTTTAATGGCTTTACATTTCATGCTTTCAAGGTTTTAACTCAATACAGATTGAAAGAAAATCTTAAAATTTTAGACTTTCCATCTATGAAAATTAATTCACTATGTTTCAACAGACTTTTTTTTTTTATCGTTGGGTCATAACTATCAGGGTGATGATCCCCAGTTAAATCTCCATTCAAAACTAGAAGAAAGTATCCGATAATGGTGTATCCAGGAGAGTGTAGCAGAATTGTCGATGACATCAGACATGAGAACTAGAGAGATGAGGCATAAGTACTGAAGTATTAAAAATCTAGACTGGTAATTTGTTGTTAAATTTGTTTCCGGTACTGAATACAAACCAAAATTAAGAATATTTCTGTAATTCTAGTTTGTAGATTGCAGTTCACAGCCACACACATATATTTGTTAGCAGACTAAATGAGGCAGCTGAGTTAAAGCCTGAAGGAGGCAGAGCATTCAGAAGACAGTAAATACTAATGACGAGTTCTGAGCCACTGTTATCCCCTTACAATACAGCAGTTCCACTGCTATATTAAGGCAAGGAGAAAACGGAGACTGAGGAACGGAAATGATAGGAAAAGAGAGTGAAAAAAAAGAGGATTAGGAAGAATACATCTTGCACTCTAGAAACTGGAGCCTCATACATCTGAGCAGTGCCACAGAAATACTGGGTACAGTTTTAAGGTTGAATCTGAGTGACGTTCCGTAACTCACTTATATAAACTGGAATCGTGCTGTAGCATGTTATGACTATCTCTAAGTTATTTAGTCAGCCTGTAGTTTGGCTTTGAGACAGATACCTGCAGTGATATGACCAGGAGGTGAAAGTGACACTTGTGACTTTGAGTGGGACTTTTTTATTATCTTCTAATAAAAATGACTCTCAGAGGGACTCCATATCACGGTACCAGTCAGTATGAGGATAAGTCATGCAGTGACCACTTTTAGCTGTGGGCTCTATTGACCACCCGCAGTTAAGTTTGGGGGCAAGAAGAAAAGAGGAACATTGTTCCTTTCAGCTCAATTTGCAAGTGAGCTGTTTCTAAAGGAGTTTTGAAGACAGAATACTGTCAGTACTGAGTAAACTAGCTTACTGTTCTTTCAAAATAAAAAATAAATGCAGGGTTTATAAGTACAAGGAATTAGCATTACAAGACTTGCTTTAGTGTTAGTATTTATCTGGGGGTTGATTCTGCAACTTTGAAATTAATGGAATTTCATTCATTGAACTAAATGGGAAGTGAATTAAGCTCTCAAATATTCTCAGATCCCCACAGAATAAGTCTGTTTTTCAGAAAATTCAAATGTCACAACAGTCAAAACCTCTGTTGCAAATCTAACCTCCACTGTATTTAAAAAAAAAAAAATAAATCAATGTTTAAACCTTACAGCGTAGAACTTTGAAAGGTTAGGGTTCATCTGAAGGTAAGCATATTATACACTTCTCAGCATCATCATTCTTCAAGCAGCTCATTTCAGATAGTTTTCCTGTATCCCCATTAAATAAGTGAATGTCCTAAACTCTAAGAGCAATCGCATTAAAGTGTCACAGCAATATATGAATCCCTAACACAAGTACAGCTTTTTGGGAATAAGGTACCAGATAAACAAATATTACCTATACTGGTTTTAGTACATGCAGACTATAACACCATTAAAGAATACAATATTGCAGCAGATATTTTGGCGGATACAGAAGAGTACCAGAAAGGACATTCGGGGGTGGGGATGGGGAGAAAAAAATATTTGCACTTAGAAGGAACTGTTATACTCTGCAGCTGCCTGTAACTTTAGAGGGAATGGTACTTACCTTTAGTCTGTCCTTTGAAGACTACACACATAAGAAGAAAGCTGGCATTTAAGATAATCTGCTATATTTTAGTCTGTTGTTTTTGATAAGGTGATGGAAGGCACCTGTGCAGATCCCCTTCAGTACAGCCAGCTGGAGAGCTCAGCAGGGTACAATGGAAAAAAAAATCAATTTGTATGCACATGGGGGAATAGTTAAATAATGCAGAGAACCCATGAATGGCCTGTGAGTGTCAATGCGTGCAGTACTGTAGGCATCCAGCATATGAAGCAGGAACTCACTTTAACTTAGCTGTCCTCGAAAGAAGCAATTCAGGTTCACAACTTTTTATGTATTTAAAATGAAAACAGATAATGGGTCATTAGGCATATAAATGAAACATGTATATTCAGGTTTGAATCATAACAGCCTAATTTCAGATGCAACAATGGTGCCATGTGTCAAATTTTCTCACCTTCTTTTTGCTTCACATGAAGTGAAAGGTATTCAGGACCTTGTAGACTGGACCTGATGTTTTTGCATTGTACCAGACTCAGCAATAATGTAAAATTGAATTTGTTACAAAAAAAATTACAAAATTAATCATTAATTATGCACCCTTAATATTTTTAGCCTGCCTATGATCTTGCTAATTTAAGTAACTGCATATCGCAAATGGTAAAGGGCCTGTTCATAAGAAAGCTATGCAATTTGTTGAAGTGTATTGTGAGGAAAATTTGTACGAAAATAAAATTTAAAATGAGGTCGGTAATCTCATTTATTTATGTATTGTAGTGTGGTCTGCATGAAAGGCAACTTAATCTGTATTTTTGGAAATGAGTAATGGCTCTGTGTTTCTCTGCTCTGTTTATTACAGAAATGGTCCTAAGTAGTTGAAATGGCCCGGCTTTTATGCTTCAGCTAGCCTCAGGTGAAAGTATATGTAAACAGAAACATAATTTAAATTCTTTTCAAACATGACTCTATATGGAGCCTTTTCAGGCTACATGCAGCTACTGTGTCTGATTACAGAATTTATTAAAAGGGAAAAGTAGATTATTGTCCTATAAAGCATAGGAAGTGTTCTAAATAGTTTAAGTACATATACTTAAACTTTATATATAGGTATAGAGACATAGAAGTATAGATATATATATAGGTATGTGTATGTGCATATACATACCCTCCCAAGGTAAACATTTGGTTTGACAATGCAATGTATTGAATAGTAGTACGGTATATTTCATATACACACATATATATAGTATTTGCTTGTGCACAGGCAAAATCAACAGCACAAACAAAACTTAATCAGTTTTATAAATACACATTTGTAATGCATACACAAGTAACAGGGTACAGTTCTTGACACTGTAGGTCTACCCAGCACAATCACATGGAAAGTTTCTTTGAAAAAACAGAAATGGAAATAGAGAAGTACAAACTATGAAGAAGCTATTCCTGTTATTAAAAAATTTAGGGCAACTATAGCAAAAAAAGAAGTTCCCTCTGTTCTTTTCGAAGTGAGGCATATGTTTGAACTGTTTGACACTGACCATATTGTGTCTTGGTTGCCATGTAAATTCATTTCACTAAGCTCAAAATAGCTCTGCCACAAGATGCTCTAATTTTGGGGGGTTTGCGGGTACTTTTTTTTTTGTTGTTGTTTATAAAAAAGTAACAGGGAAGGGCAGAATTTAAAACTACAAAGATACTTCAAGCAAAGGTAAGACACCACAGGGCATCTCTTCATGGAGAGTTATTGAGGATATCTGTGAGAAGAAACCACAGATACAAATAACATGACATGTTTTTAAATGAAAATTTCAAAATAACAATCAGATCAGAGCGCGAAGCATGGTATCCAGTGAGATCATCAGAGTTACTATTTTTTGTAGTAAAGGAAACAGTAGTTTATTTGCCTACAAAGCATCTGTTACTCCACTGTTAGTTACCACAGATAGTAATTATGTGCGTGCCCTAAAGGAAAGTACTCTTCTCTACCTGGAAAAGTGCAACTCCCATTAAAACTAATGCAGATTTTTCACATGCCTAGGGACAAGTGAAATTTAGCAGGAACCCAAATCAAATGGTTTGCCTGAGGGCTTTTATTATTTAGAAATGTACTGGAAAGTAGTATAACTGCAGTCAGAGGCAAAAATAAGTTCTCCACGTATGTGTTGCCAATAATAAACTTGCTATAGTTAACCACTGATTAACACATCTGTGAGGAGTTACCAAGTGCTGGGACCGTTCCCAGAGATGAAATGTTATTTCTGCTGACTCACCTCCGTAGTCGGATTAGGGAGGTTTTACTAATCTTGCTAGAGCGAATCTCATCTGTCTTTGAAATCTCAGATTTGTTCCTTAACAGTTCCTTAACAACAAGTTTTACTTACTGCACAAAGTCCCTGGCAACCCCTTTGCAAAGCTGACTAATGAAGTTCTATCAGTATTAAAAAATGAAATTAAATATGATAGCTAACTGAAATATTTAAACTATTCTGATAATAATCAAGCATCAAAATTAAAGGTACTAACATGATTCAAAAGGTATAGGAATCAATCTGTGTTAGGAAAAAACTACAGGCATACTGCAGTTTGCCTTACTGCAAATGTCTTCAGTGTAAATGATTGCTTAGAGCATCTTTATACTGCAGAAGCAAGTGGGGTCAAAGCCAGGAGGATTTCAGTAGAAATTTCAACAAAGATTCTAAGCTGTAGAAGAAAGGTACTTGCTTTAAGAGAAAATGGCAAAAATCTGGTGGAAGGGAGAATTCTGAATATCATGTTCATCACTAAATATCCAAGGTACATTCTGTTGTACAAGTTTGAGGAGGAGTATGCAGAGTGAGGAAAATGGAAACAATGAAAATAGGATGCATCCAAACAACAAACAAGATACCAACATCTGTGGTTCTGACTAGTGTAATTTGTGAACCACAGCCTGAAACAGTGTGATATTTCTAAAATGAATGAATATAATTTTGAATATAATGATTAGCTATTGGGGAAGTGGTCTGGTTGAAATAAGATAGGATACTGTGCTTCTGTGTGGTTAGCAAACAAAGCTCTATATGGCCACATCACATTCCCAAATTTTTTTTCTCGGCTGGAATAGCCTGATACTGTTTGACCTCCTGGCAATATTGTCTAGTCACACTGCCAGTAACCTTGTTGTTTTGTCTCAACCATTCAGTCTTCCTTCTGGCAGGTGAACCAATTTTGTAATAGAAATCAGCGTTCTGTCATCGTGTTGTTTTTGTCACAATTTTTCAAGGCATTCAGGTAAAATCCTTTATTCAAATGTAAGAATATAATGTATATGCAGCTAGCACAGCTAGGGAGTGACAGGCTTTTTCAAACCCCTAGAGTATTGATTCGAGTCAAGCAGCTGGGGGTGATTAATGTTAAACTGAATATGAAGGCAGGTAAGAAAAAAATCCCAGCAGTTTCCACAGTAAGTTTATTTCTTGATATGATGAACTTGATTTTCAGCTCACCCACACAGGACTTCAGAATCTTTAAGTTGAAAGTTACTACACTGCTACCGAGTGGGAAATGTGAAGTGTGTTGACACCAAAAATGTGTTTATTTTGGCTCTACACATTCTCTGATGTTCTGGAGCTGAGGGCATGTAGGAGAGCTGCACTAAGCTAGCACAAAGGAACAAACAACTGATCTGTTCAAAAGTGCTGGCATAGAGATCTGTTGGCAGAAACTGGTGGAATGCCATTCTTCCCTCTGGTGCTAATTTCTCCAGAGGCAGTTGACTGGGCCCCTGCTTAGAAGTTAAGTTTTAATTAGTTTGAACTTGCTTGACATTATGAATGCCTCTTGAGAGCGGCTCGTTTCAATTTATGTATTTATTAATTCATTTCACAAGTGTTTGTTGTGGGGAAGGCACTTGTTTGTTTAGAACTTTATGAATATAAGTACAGGACAATTTTGAAATTTTGAAGAAGTCTGAGGTATACAAAGTTTGTTTGCCTTTTTTTTTATATTACAAAAAAGAGGTTGTTGGAAAAAAAAAATAAATTTGAAAGTCTTGGAATATAACTGCTGAGGCCAGGATAGAGTTCTGCTCCTGCTCTGTTCTGTTTCTAAACACTGTGCCTAACAAGCTGTACATTGGAAGGGACAGCAGTAAAATCCAGAAGTCAAATCTAGTTTTCAGGTATAGCGTCCAGATGTGTGGCCCTCAAAGGGACCAAGCCAGAGAGTCACTATTTCATTTCTGAAGGATATTGTAAAAATGCAGTTTAATGGCTATTGTTCATCTCATGTTTTCCCCAGGTTTCTGAGGCTTAACAGCAAAAATTAAATTTCACACCAGCCAGCCCAAGATGTCAGCATACTGTTTGGATTTAAATATCAAGTTCTGTTTTCAGGAACAGCTGAGCCTGAACAGGAGTTTGCTAGCATTTCTGCGTCTGCACCAGTGAAACAATTTCCACAAAGTGAACACAGAGCAACTTGTTACATGCTCTCTATTTTGAGAAGAAAATTATTCAGACTGTCTGACTCTGCAAATATTGTATGGGCTGGTTAAAAAGGTGGAAAAAAAAAAGGATGTATAATAATTTATTTTGCAGTGTTGATACTTCCCAAATGCAAGTACTACTGGAGAATTGCACTTCTGTTGAAAAGCAATGAGAGAACCCCACAGCCTTTACCTGATAGAAATATGGAAGTGGGAGCTCATAAATGCAAAATACATTTTGAGAACTGGTGGTTAGATGCTGGAGAGAGAGATTTGCATGAAAGTATGTTTCTTCTTACTTCCAATATTGTTATACACCTCTGACAGCCACCCTCGTTCCTGAATTTCCAGTGGTTAATTTTGATGGCCAAAGTTACTGGAGGAGGTCATGCACATAATCACTGAAATACCAGGAGTGCTGGAAAGTTCAGTGCCTTTTGAAATGCTCTAAATGGTGATTCTCCTACATAAATTAACTACAGGGCCTGATTGAGGAGTTGGGCTCAGAACAAATTTTAACTCTTACCAAACCTGATCAGAAATAGTACTAGTTTTTTTACCTAAGAGTGATACTTACTTGACTATATTATTAACTCTGGAAGACTTACAGTCAAGATCTTTCTCTTCTTGTGAGGAAATTTGAGTTCCAATTTTTCATCTGTAGAGAGAATATCCTTGTTCAAATATCTTTTATTTGTTTGCTTATGTCATTCTGTGTTCAGGGAGCCACTTCCTGCAAATTCCTGTCTCAAGTGTCCAAATGTCTTTGCACTTTCCCTCACAGACCTGAGCCACTCAACTCAGGGTTGTGAGTTCCTTTGAGAGGAAAATGGCCAAGACAAGAGGAAATGGCCTCAAGTTGCACCAGGGGACGTTTAGGATGGATATTAGGAAAGATTTCTTCACAGAAAGGGTTATCAAACATTGGAACAGGCTGCCCAGGGAAGTGGTTGAATCACCATCCCTGGAGGTTTTTAAAAGACGGTGGATGTGGTGCTGAGGGACATGGTTTAGTGGCAGTTTTGGCAGTGTTAGGTTGATGGTTGGACTCAATGATCCTAAGGGTCCCTTCCAACCTAGACGATTCTGTGATTCTAAGTGCTAAAACATTGAAAATGTAAATGCTCCAAAGATGGGTATTGTGATCCTGAGGTGATCACTGCAACTCTGGCTATGGGTAGAGAAGTGTATTCACCTCTTCTGAAGTTCAGACCGTTCCTCTAAAGTTGGATCTCCAAGGTAAATAGACAGAAAATGAGTATTACATCCCAGAACAGAATTGCAAGTTTTTCAGCTGTCTGTAGTTGCTTCTCAGAATCAAAACCTTTGGCCAAAAGCTTGCCTGTGTCATTCTGTCAAAAATCAAAAGCAGAATTTTGAACAGTTTTCCCTGATGACATGCATTTTTACAGCAAGACAAGAATTTCATTATTTTGGAGAAGATCTTTTTGCCAGCTATCTACATGAGAGTTCCTACTGAAGTAAAAAAAATTCTGGTGTAAGGATTCAGAAGTGAAAAATGCAGTGAAACATACAATAGATCTAAGTTTCTGCATTTTGATCCAGGTCCAGACACTGGCATGTAAAAATTACACTACATTCAGATGTGGTCTGAAAACCTTGCAGGGAAAGATAAGCTATCTGGAAACCAGTTGCAAATTCTGAACACTCCTCATTACTTCTATATTTTCATTTTTTTTTAATCCAGAATTGAAAGAATAGAGTACACATATTAATAAGTAGCAAATTCATGCATGTTATGGCAACTGCCTGTATAGGGGAGGGATTTTTAGCTTTTTTAATGAGGTTTAATGACCATCAGAGTTACATACACCTCCATTGCTAAGTCTATGTATTTAAGAGATGTTGTTTGAGGCCAATAGCAGCTGCTGCAGCGATGGCAAAATACACACATATATATACACACACATATATAAAATTCCAAAGCCACAATTGCTTCATTAATGTTATTGAAGGCATAAAATAGGTTTTAATTGTATGGCTGATTTCCCACAGCAATTTAATGGGGTAAGTATTTGGCAGAAATCAAAAGCTATAAAATTCATGTTGTTTGTTCATGAAGTTAGCAGTGAGCTAAATCTTTCAGCTATTACTCAGGCAAAAATCCCATTGAAGTGCATTGATGTGAACTTCAGTTTCCCCTGAGGATTAAGGTTTGCAGCATTTTTCTCAAAACAAATAGCAACATTGAACCTTAGGGAAGCTGTCATGATCAGAGAGCCTTCAGGCAAGGACACTGTTACTCCAAATTTAAAACATTTTTCTTTTTTTTCTTCTTTTTTCTTCTTTCCCCCCTTTTCGTTCCAGTATGACAGATGCAGCAATTTAGGGAAACAGCTCGAGATTGCATGGACATTTATTTTGATTAACAACACAGAAACAGTCAGCTGATTTCCATAGGTGCTTCATTTTTAAATGCTTGCTGTTGGAAATATCAAACATCTGCCTGGAGTGATTAACTAAATGGCTAATAGCACTGTATCTGTTCTTATTTTAGGCTTCCAAAGCCAGAGGCACCTGGACACCCATGTAGGGTCCTAGGTGCTCATGGAGGCTTGGAAGCTGGAAAGACCTAAGCCATATAAGATCAATTGCTCCTGGCACTTAAAAGGCTAGTAAAAACAGGTTATAATGTCTACATGTCTTTTTATGGGTCAGAGTTTATTATAGCTCCATTCTATGGCCTACAGCAGAGGAGCATTTTACAAGGCTTTTGCTGTGCTTGACAGATATGTTTCAGTGAGTTTGCCAAGGCAAGCTATTTCAACTGAGCCCCTAACATTCACAGATTTCCAAGATTCCCTTCGCAGCAAAAGATACTTGGGAATTGGACGATATGAAACCAAATTGGATTGGACACAATTCATAACAATAAATAAACCCTGTGACTTCTAATCATAAGAATGTTTATACATGTCAAAAGACATTATATGCTGCACTCAAAATGCTGTATTGAAGCACATTGTGAGGGCTGCAAAGTTAAGCTATCAAAAATTAGGGAATGCTGGAATTAAACTCGCTTGCTTAATCCCTTCCCTTCCCTTCCAAAAAAATTTCTTGCACTATGCTTGGCACAGGATTGTCTCTCTCACTTCCATGTATATTCCCCAATAGTTTACTCTCTTTTCTTAGTTCAGTTGTTGACCTACATCTCATCTATTATACAGTACTGAAGCTATTCTCAACACAGATTTATTGATTACCTCACAGGGTCTTCTATGGTACTTGTAGGAATAATACCTGAGTACATTAGAGTAGCCCACAAACAGTCACAATGGAGACAAATTTTCATGAATAGAGAGAGTGGTGTGAAGCAAAGAAAGAAAAAAGTACTGTGATGAGGTTCGTAAATTTACATCTTTTAAGAACAGGTGCTTGAAATAGTTATTTTACTCATGAGGCGGTAACACTTAGTAGTTAAATAATGAATCCTCAGTATCTCAGTGGTCCAAGGTCCTTGTCTCGCCTTCCAGTGGGAATCTGTGGGAAGTCTGTGAGAAAGAGAAGAGGAAAGGAATTATTTCAAGGGGAAGAAGTAGGAAACATTTCTTTAACAATTTTCATTTTTTGTTAAATTAATGTTAAATCTTTTTATGTAAATATGAGTGTTAGCTACAGTATGGTGTAATGGGCCAGTAGGTAGAGTGCTGGTGAGACTTAGAAGCAAAATTCATAGTGATAAGCCTGGCATAAAAGGCAGAGTCATGATTTCCATGTCATTCTGCTTAGTTTATATGTTTTCTTGGCTCTCTTCTTCCTAGATTGCATGTTTCTCCAAACTGGAATTATTTCTTCCAGCCTGGAAAAGGAACTTCCTAAGGTGATAAATCTTCTTGTACCATCAAAACTGGAGATCAGTAAAGTGAAATTTCTCATATATACGCAGTTCATACTTCAGTCTCTGGTTATAAACTGCTCAGTGGGACTTGGGCAGGTGGAACATCATGGCCAGTGGAAAAGCAGAGGACAAATTTTTCTAGTGTGATAATTCACTAACAGATGGGAAACCTTAACGGTTATGATCAACTAAAAACAATTGTAATTTGTAGCAATCCTTATATATTTATACACAAAACCAGTAATTTGACATCCATTTTCAGCAACTTTCAAATAAAAATGAGTACTGTCATCTGAAAGTCTTGGTAACAAGTAATCACCAGACAAAGTAAACCTATAGCCTATTTAAACACTGAAGATTTAACCTAAAATATGTTGCTTCCCCACCATCAGTGTTAACACTTCCTTCTTTGTGGAATTTCGAGTGTTGTTATGGAAGTTCTGATAACACAAATTGTTTGTAGCCAGAAAGCTGACTTTCGTTAAAAACAAACTGCCACGCCATACTGTACAGTAGCATTTTATTGAGTTTGAAGTATCTGGCTTGTTAACTCTATTTAAGCAGCTGCTATCTCACTTCAGTCTGATCACAGAACTGTTTGAAATGAAAATAAAACCTGCTTTGTTTACAGACCTCTTTTAACTACTATGGATCAAGAATTGTTTGTTCTTTCTGACAGCTTTTACAGGCTTTTGTTACATTTTATTCTCACTGTGATAGATGCTGGTAATTTTCTACTTGCTTTTTGTAAGTCTTTTTCTACCAGCCACACCACAGGGAGTTTATCAGAAAAGGCTGATCTTTCCTAATCCACTACCACATACCATGTGCCCTTTGGAGCCCATATGCTTTTATATCACAGTGTTCAATACAATATACTGTTTAATAAACAGTTTCTTTTTAGTTTGGGGTTTTTTTTCTCCCCCCCCCCCCCCCCTTTTTTTTTTGCTTCAAAGTAAAAGAGATGTTGTTTGTACATGTTTAAATAATTAAATTTTCTGTTATTGGTGATGCCATCAACAGTGGTATCACCTTAAAGAGTGATTTTAACTGGTCAAAGAATCTTTCCTGCCTACTATGACATTTTTTCAGACATGATGTCATCTACTAATATTTCTTGTTTGAATAAAGAAAATATGAACCATAATGATGTTATACTGAAGATTATTTAGGTCCTAATTCTTAAATTTTAGATTTTTTTTGAAGTCTTGAGCGACATTTAAGATCAATTTTATATTGAAATAACTACCCATGGGAATATATCAGTAAATTTAACATTTGAATAAGGACACAATACAAGCAAAGCTGATAAATTTATTACATGTGTTAATTTTTATACAAAAAATACCATTTCTTTCTGCTTTATGCAAAAGATAGAAATGAGTTTAACCCTGATTGCTAGGCAAAACTTCATAAGTGTTTAATCAAATAGTGACTTTTTATGGTGGAAAAAAAAGTTCCTTAAAGGTGTTGGAAAAACTGTCTACTCACCCCGTTTCAAGACCAATGCTTAAGAAGTGCTTCAAGATTAATCAATAAAATAATGAATCAATTATTATATGTTCGAATAAAAGTAACTTTCAAGACCTAGAGAAATGAATATGTAATGAATGTAGAGAATTTAGTAGGCTGTGGGAATTATCATAATATAAATGATATACTAACAGAAGAAAATTGCGTACTAATTCATTTAATAGTTATTATATAGTAATTAATAAGGCTTCAATTATATTTCTAGTCATAGGGCTGTATCAAGGGATCATACAGAGTCAATCTTTCTGGAGGAAAACAATGATGAGGCATTTTGCCACATCTTGTGTATTTCTGAGGAAATTTCAGCATGGCCTTATGTAATCAGCTGATCTGAATGCTGTTATATTACACCGAATAATGGAAAACCTCAAAATGTCTCCTGTTCTTGAGATGATTTTACAGTTTTGTCTCCCTGTTCTGAAATTTTATCTGTATCTAGCTTCAGTCTGTGATAAGCAATCTTCCTGCATTTGAAAATAAACTGACCCAAGTTCAACCCCAGAATTTTAATTCCAGGAGTTGCCTGTTGCAACTCATTCAGTCTGCAGCAAATGGATCGCTCCATCTCTCACATTTTAGACTGAGAATATTTTTATTGGAAGCAAGAAATTGTGAATCAGTATTGTGGGACGAGGGAGAAGTTCTGGACACTGTGCTTTTGCGAGGTCTTTGGGAGTCTCCGGACCTGGAGCTAGGTCTAAAGAAGAGGACACAGATGAATTAATGTTTTGAACGTTTTCTTTGATACCTAATGTTAACACATATTGTTTAAAGTTCTTACTCACCTGTTACCCAACCCTAATGACTTCAGGTATTAAGGCATTAGAGTTCCTTTGGTACCTTAACACCGGTTTAGTTTATGTTTAGTTCCACTAACATGAGATAGCCTGCAGATCATACTCAGTGGTCAAGAAATATCCTTTGGCCTATGTCATTAGGTAGATGAATGGGTATTACAAATTTGAGGGGTTTTTTTGTGTGCCTTGGCGTTCTCAGAGGACACCTGTCTGCTTGCGGCTCACTCATTAGCTCATGAGATAACCCAGGACCTCATATTCCTGGGTTCTTTTGGGAGAATATAGGTGGAAGAAGTTCTCCTCTTGCACATATTTAGACAGTCCTCCAGGCTGATTCTCTGTGATGAAGACAGAATAATATTCCAATGGGACTTAAAGAAAGAAAAAGTGTAATGTTACTCCTTTAACAGTGTTTCTAGTATTTTTTCTTATATATATATATTACGTGTTCGCTAAGTAGATGATAAAACCTGGTTCTGTAAAATAAAGACTAAACTCCCACCTGGCTGATTTTCATAGGTAGAAACACTGTGCAGGTTGTGTAACTGTGTAGGAAAAGTGTTACTTCTTATCACTTGTTTCTCACTACTCTGCCTTAAACTGTAATGCACCTGTTTAGTTCAGTTCAGTATTCTATATGGGGTTTTCTAACCTATGAAGTCATCTATTCAAATGTTGTTTCAAGAGCAGAGTTAAAGCAAAGAAACAAAAAGGGTTTGGGACTATGATTTAGGACAAAGGAAAAATCCTTTTTATAGTTCAGTGTGACCTTCCTCTCACCTTTATTCAGTTCAGAGTCCTCCTTGATTTTGGAACAGAAGACAGTAGGATTCTTCCTTCAGAGAAAGATTGGGCTATAATCATCATATTGAGCATAAGGATTGATACCAGGATTAGAAACATCAGATAAAGCTTTTCCTGCAAAACTTAAGGCAGCAACAGAAGGAATTCCAGTGACATGAATGGCACTGAAAATTTAAATTTCAAGGCTATTGAGTCTGGTGAATTATATCCCTAAGGAGGGTCGTATATGCCAGCTGACACATTGGATGTTGTTGGCTCTAATTAAGGGGTAACATTCATGGTTAAGGATCATATATGCAGCAATAAATGGCTTTTGCAAGTAATTAAATGCCACAGTGAAGGTAGGTACATGACAACAGCAAAGCTATTTAAAGCAAATAGTGTAAGGTGTGCTTAAAAGAGAATAAGAGTTCCGGGGAGAGAAACAGGTGGACGTGGAGTGACAGGCTGTATAAATAACAAAATATCGGTCAGTGTGTGGTAAAAAAGCAATGTGTTGCCTTTGCCATTATAGGGATACAGGTACCTAAACAAAATCCACCCCCAACCCCTCACCCCATATATCTGTGTGTATATATTTACATATATATACATACACATAAGTGTATGTGCATTAGTCACTCACTGGAGTGTGAATTCTGCCTGATGATACCCCACTGAAAGCTGTTTTCCAGATTCTGAAGACTGAGGAAAGAGGGCATCATTACCAGGAAGGTGTTAGGACACCTATTTTAATCAGTCTATCCAGGAACACAGTAGTAGTCCTACTTTAGATAGAGTGGACTGAAATGATTGTATTCATTAACTACTGTTCTGAAATAAATTAGTTTCTTATTCTGTGAAGATCTTTTTCTTAAAACACAAGACTTTTCGTATGGTGGCAAAGTTTTTTTGCACCTGTCATTTCTGTAAAAACGCCACATAGGTCACTGGCATTCAGGAAGAATTGTGCATCCTTAAGCAAGACCCTACTGAGGATATGTTCCCTTTCTATGCGTGCAATAGCTTTGAAATGTCCCCACATCTACTGGAAGTAGTTTGTCACCTTTGTACTAAATATTATCACTGTATCAGACTTTTAATGAACACCTTAATTAGGTGGCTCACAAACCCCAGAAGGTTCTGTCTTGTCTGCAATTTTGAATTAAGTTCCCAGTTTATGAAAGAAAACCTTGATGTTTGAAAACCTGAAATGAAAACCCTAAGTGCATTTCCTGAATTTGGAATTTTAAATATCTTCAGGTCCAAACACTTATATTGAATTCTTCATGTGGGATTGCCTTACTCTTCTTCATACTTGCAATCACATCCTAAGGTTCCAGGATCGTAATTTATTTAATTTTGTTGCCAGTGTCATTAAGGAAAATAATGGACCTTATTAAGGGCAACACATCAGACATCACTCCCTTTTTCTCCTAGGGAGAAGGCACATGTTATTGCTATTAACTCTCCCTGATCTGGAAGACAGAGGGAGGACTCCAAGGGAACCGCTTTTTCTAGCCATGAAGAGAAAGAATAACAAGCTACTAATGAGAGCTTATTAAGGGACAGGATGCCCAGCAACAGAATCTGTTCTTCAAAGAGGAAAGTTTGACATTGTGAGAGAGAACCGACATTTTCTCAGAGCTTCTACAATAAAAAAAAAAGCAAAGTTAGTTTTCTAATTTTATTTTTGCAAAACCTCCTCCCCCTTTACCAATGAGAAGGAGAGGAATTGCTAATGCAACAGCATCACTGAAAGGCCGTTGGTTTTGTGGAAAGAAGCTGCTAAGGAAGAATTCCTTTTTAGTAGCAGTTTCTTGTTTCAAATTGTTTATAGGATTGTCTGTGTTCATTATTAGCTAAATATTTGTTATTTCCATCACTGCCACCCTTAGCAGACACAATTTTTTTTATGACTGATCAAAAAAAATGCCCTCCTGTTAACCAGGTTACTTAATGAAGAAATTGCTAGTTTCTTGGGGGGGGGGGAGGGGGAGGGAATACTTCTTTTGGACATTGAACCATACAATTCTCAGAAAAGAAAATATGGATGAAACTTGTCCCAGTACCATCAGAAATGGCTATTTAAGTTTGTTCAGTATTCATTTAAGGTGTAAACCACACAAAGGTTACAAACCAGCATTGAATCACCTAGTAAAGATTTCTTTCTTTTTCCCTAGTTTATGTAGTGACAAAAAGACTTGAAAAATGATGTAAAGGGGTGAAATGAAAGTGGAAGGAACAAAAAGTGAGTAGTTAGATGATATCCATCTGAGGCTGAGGTCTGTAATCCCAATCTAAATTTGGATAGATTAGATTTCTTGAATAGTTCAAATCAAATTTTGGTGGAATAAGTCAAATCAGTAGGCTTTCATGATTCTGTAAAGACAGCACCAATAAAATTTTTCTTACAAGAAGAATTCATTATTCAAAAAAATGTAAATAGACAGCTAATATATATATAAAAAATATGCTTTCCCCTGCCCAGCTACCCCACAGCTTATGCATCTGTCACAAGTTTAGTATTCAATGACAAATACTATTGGATTTAGTACCAGTATGTATTTTATGGCTGTAGTCTGTTTTGCGGGATTTTGCTTTGTTTAGGTAAATAATTTAAATTTGAAAGGTAGGGGAAGTGAACTATCTCATGCTGCTTCCAAGGTATTTTGTCACAAAGTGCAAATTTCTCAAACAGCATGTGAATTACTAAAGAAACATTGTAAGGCATTTACACAGTTACAGCATCAGCTCATGGGGCTGCCAAATTGCCCATAAATGGTTTCTTGGGACATGACACAAAGTTAGTCTTGCTGTACACAAACATTGGTTTTGCGTGTTCTTTACACATTCCTTCCTCTTTGGGTGTTACCTCATGTATACTTGAAATGCTATTCCTTTAGTTTGACTGGTGGCTTTTGTATGTGACTTCATGAGATTATATAAGCCTTCTCTGGAATCAGATTTATATGCATTTTATGAAATAGCTCAAAAACCTAAAGGTTTGCATAAATAATTTTACGTGAAACTCATATTGTTATTCATCCTTCAGCTATTACAGAAATGAAAAAGTGAATTAATGAATAAAAAGCAATTTGTGGAAAGTAATACAAATACCATACCAAAGATGAAAAATGACTAGTCACTAGCTTTCCTGGATAACTGAAGAACTGCAGTTCATTTATAATTTATATGTTTAAAGACCTCTTCTGTCTCCAGAAAGGTTCAGAAAGTCACTTTTTCTCTAAGAGATCTTATCACACCTTCTAAAGTCTTTCCTCCACAAAGAAACCAACCTCCTCCCTACACTATGAATTATCTGTCAAAGTCATCTCTTCTCAAAAACATCTTTTGTCCTTGATCTCCCCATAGTAAAATAAACAGCTGTTTCAAAAACCTTGAAAAAATTTACCTGCAAATGTATGTTTCAGGGCAAAATTTTAGTTCCCTTATATTGAGATCTTTGCAAGCCTATTTCATGACTAAAAACACCATCTTTTTTTCTACTCTTGTGTTTATTCACTTGTGTAAGAATTCTGGACATGGATAGTTTATTGCAGAATATGAAAGCAATGCAATGTACTAGTATTGCAGTTGCACTATTTTTCACTCTTTGAAAGCAGTTGAAATTAAAGATTAATCCATTCTACTAGGAAAATCAATCATATAGAGCCTGGACTTTCATATTCTGTGTCCATATTATTTTTTCATTGCCTTTGCAGGTCTAATCCAAATAATGTATGCATGATTCTAGTAGCTATGAGAAGCAAATGAACATATGAGCAAATATGATGGAGAACTATCTTTATCTAAGTTTTGATTCCAGCTTTTCTAGTGTATTTCAGTGAGGTAAAATTATGGTCATTCTGGACTCTCTGGAATAAGATTCATTTATTCTTTGAGCAGTATGTGAAGGCTTTTACTACTGAGGAAACTGAGTAGTAAACTCAGTAAACTCAGTAAACTCAGCAAAATGATAGAAAATAAATATTTTCTCTCCCTGTTCTACAGGCACTTAAAGTCCTGTATGTCATTGCTGATTTTGGTTGTTTAAATAAAATATGTACTCTGTTTATCTCTTCAGTCTTCTTCTGTTTCATTTAGACTTAATTTAAGGCTAAAATTTTAGGGGTTTTTTGATGTATATAGAAGTTATCTGCATCTCTTACATATGATACCAGTCTTCTGACACATCTGGGTTCATGTACTCTGTTTCTGGAGAACTGAAAACAGTTATGTGAGTTTTGGTTTAAAATATTTTTTTACAAAGGACATACCTATTTAAATCTATATTGTCATATAAAAAAATTTAGTTACAAAGGAACTGTGACTCCTCGTTTTTGGTTCTAAAGATATTCTTAATAAAATTGGAATGAAAACTTTTTGAGAATTAAAAATACTTATTTGTCAACTTCACCAGTAATTGCATATGTGGATGTGACAGGTAATAAAAATGAAGTATCTTGTAAGGATTTTTGACAGATCATGATGGCTAGAGTTTGCAGTCTGACTTTTAATACATAAAATTACTTCTTTGTATCTAGCAATTTCTTTTCATTGTCAACTGTGTATACACGTATTTATGTATAGACTACATTGACATGATTAAATCATTGTTGACAACACCTTGTTGAGGCCCCATCCCTGGAGGTGTTCAAGGCCAGGCTGGACGTGGCCTTGGGCAACCTGGTCTAGTGGGAGGTGTCCCTGCCTGTAGCAGGGGGGTTGGAACTCGATGATCTTCAAGGTCCTTTCCAACCTAAACCATTCTATGATTCTATGATTCTATGATTAGACTTTATTTCAGTGAGTGCAAATAACCCACATAATTCTGTCAGTTTCAATTTTTTCCACTGGTGTTAAGTTATTAATTTCTTGGAATTGGGGATGATTTGCTGTTCAGACAAGATAAATTCATTGACATTCTCTCATTTGTAATTTCCAAATAGCATAGCATTGTATACAGAAGTTCACATGTTGCCTAACACTGATTAGCAGGGAAGTGATAGGTCAGTTATTATTCCTTCATTATAAACTGTTATGGACTGAAGTGAAAATTATGACTAAGGGGTTTTGCAAAGGTTCATACTGGGATAAATAGTTCTGCCAAAAACATGAGGCATAATCAAAGCCTGAAACATTAAGTGAAGAAATGTGATTTATATTCCATATTTTGGGGGTGTTTTATACCCTTAGTTTTCCCTCTGTTTCTTAAAGTTTCATAAATATATTGTTATGCTGCTTTCTCATGCAAATCATGCAGATTGTTCCTGTTTCTCCCAATATATGAAGTCACATCTGTTCTGGAATCCGGTTAACATTGCCTGACACTGAAATATGCTTTTTCTCATTAATTATTATTTCAATTTCTATTGTTATTTTTATATTTTTTTCTTGTTCTTTGAATTAAACAAACAAACAAACAAAAAAATGGCACCACAGTAGGATTCTAACACCATTATAGTTCTAGCTAGTGTTAAAGAAAAATTGCAAGGGTTTCCAAAATTGACTGCTGCTCTCTCCTAACACTTAGTTGAAATTTGAAGGGAGAAATTTCAGAGGATTTGGTCATGTTTTCTGTGCTTTGGCATAGGACAATGTGTAAACATGGTCCTGGAATCTCTATAGCAGGGAAAGATACTTTAGACACAAATATTGCTTTTAAAAATTTTTGGGTTTGGTTTGGTTTTGTTCTTTTTTTTTTTTAAAAAAAAAAAAACATGGATGTCACTTTGTCCATTGCAAAAATCAAAAAGGTGCTGAATTTTTTTAATTATTTATAACTATTTATAATTTAAAAGTTAGGAATATTTTAATATAGATACATTGCTTTTTTTCTTCTACCCTTAATGTCAACATTTTTTTTAGTCAGGTGTGGGTCCATTTATACCATAAATTATTTTCATTGCCCTTTTTTCTTTGTTTATTTATTTCTTTATTTATCAGGCTTTGTGTGTATATATACATATTGCACTGATTGTGTAAACAGGACCAATTACTCCAGACAGATGACTATTTGCTTTATTTAATAATGTTATTTAGAACTGAATGAACCCTACAGATGTCTGCATGCTACGTGAAATAAGAACCCAAAGAACAGTTCAAAGAAGTTGGTAACAAACCAACAAGCCTGTGACTCCTAGGACTTTTTCTTCAGCTCTTGCCTACTAAGATTATATTAGAGGTTTCTAGTAATTCTCCCAGACTGTATTTCCATGAACTACTCTGCATCTTGTCTTCAACATTTTGGATGATACAAAAGGTACTGCACATCCCACTGCCTGCCACTTTTTTTTCCCATGTAAAAATTTTCCTTGTTACTTTTCTTTTTTGAACTGTAATTTCCTGTTGATTATAAATGTGAGGAAATTAATCACTGCTTCCCGAGTTTATCCTCTTGTATTTTTCTCTGTGTGCAGATGTGGTAGCGTTAGACAATTTCAACACACGATGTATTTCAGTCCATAATTTGCCTGAAAGAGAAGTACTTTTCCCAACTCATTGATGACGAATGCATATTCAGAGAAGTCAAATGACTTATGGCAGAAATCAGTGATTGATTCAGAAAAAGAACTGATTAGCTCCCATTTTTGTGGTTTGTTGGTCCCAGTTTTTGTAACAGTTTGTTATGGACATTCTCCGAACATTGAAGTGTAATGTATGAAATGAGACAGCAAGAAGAACAAGTAGATTAGTATTCCTAGACCATTGAGTGCCAGTGACCCAGACAGAAGTTCACTGTCTAAGATAAGACTTAAGATCATGTTTTATGAGATTATAGTTCAAGGGAAAAGCAGTTATGGTATAGCATAGTGTAGCACGGTATAGTTCCATGCTGAATACCTGGATGAGGTACCAGAATAGCCCCATACTCACAGGCTAGCAGTACCGCTTTAGAAATGTAAATGGTTAAGGATGGAAAAGCTGAAATAAGGAAATAAAAGGAAGAGTGATATACAGAAAGAGTAAATATGAAATGTCAAATGACTTATCTCTTAACAAGACAGTAGACATTTGAGACCAACATTATGAAAATTTAGTTCTAAGGAGAAAACACCGAGTGTAGCCTGTACATTTGGGTGACATGTTTGACTGACAGATAAGCGTCAGTATGGTGACAGATCATGGAAATCAAAGTTCAGAAGAACTTCGTACATGAAGAAGAAAATTCTGGACTCATAAAATTCAGATACATCAAAAATTTCCTGTAAAGCATCTTGAACCCAGCAATTAATGAAACATTTTGTTATTCACAAACAAAACTGGGCTTTTGCTTCTGTTTGTTGTATCCTGATTAGGAACAGTTTACACCTTCAACTGTTTCCAATTTAGGGAATGTTGCTCAGGAACCCCTAGATTACTTTTGCTCAGCAGCAATGGCTCTCAGGAGAATGGTGAGAGGGTTTCACTTAGCAGTTAATGTGACATCTGGTGGAAAAAGGGGTGTAAAAAGGCCTTGAGACACTCATCAAGATTGTGTGGGACTTCTCAAGTCATGCAAAGTTGGTGGTAACATCCCAGAGGGTAGATGGAGATCAAGACTGACCTCCAAAGAGAGGACACGGAAGTGCAGGTGTCAAGCTGACAGGCTTCCCTGATGCTTCTCCCAGGCGTCAGGGGCAATGGCAGCCTCAGCTCTGGCCGAGGCACTGAGCCACTGGGTGAAGGAGCTGGGAAAGGAGAAGAGTAGGCAGTGCATCATCACAGACAAAGAGCAGATCAACAGGATCTTCACAGAGATCCTTCAGAAATCAGAGATCTCTCTTCCTGCTATTACATAGGAAGAGGTATGGACAGAAAATACTTCTGAATGAACACAGGATGTTGACTCTCAAAATGGGAAAGCTTGTGATTTCTGGCAATGGAAGGAAGACTTTCTCAGTTACCAGATGTACACTTACAAAATAGGGATAGAGTCCTATAAATTTGGTGTCTAAAAACTTCTGTCATTTTCCCCCTTAATCATTCAGTTATGCCTGCCATAAATAAATACATAAATAAATAAATAAGCTAACCTATTAGAAAGCAGGGATATTTCACTTAACTTAGTCTTAGTTGGCAGCAATTTTTTTTTTTTTTTTAATGGATGGAAGATGAAATAATTAGTTTTAGCACAGCTAAGTGGGAAAGGTAAGCATTTTTCTGTGTCAGAGCACAGAGGTCACTTGAGAAAAAGACCCCTGGTCATTGATAAATGATCTGAACAGGTAACTACTTGGCTCAACAAAGAAACAGAAGATGAAATGTTTATGAGTCAAATAACCAGACAAGACAATGCAGAAGGATTTGTACAAGATTTGGGGGATGGGATTCTGTATGCTTCAGTAAAGCTAAAAACCAGGGAGAAAAGATTATCATGGGTAATGATGAAATACTGGTGATGAGCCAAACAACAGAAGGATACTAAGGGCACAGTATCTTAATTAAGGTTAAGTAGTAACTTAGTTTCTTAGCTAAGGTTATGATATTAATGAGAGAAATATCAGTCTTAAATGCATGGAATATTACCTGACAGAAATACATAGATCTACACAGATTAAAGATATGGTTGAAACAATTGGGAAGTGCAAGTGGAGATTTAAAGTCATAATAGAGATGTGGGGGAGGTTTCATGGGTGTTTTCTCAACAACAGTACTCACCAGGAAGGTCACAGAATTGCTGGGCAGTTCTGTGAGCGCAGGAAAACAACTTGACTACAAGGAAAAGGTAGATGCTGAGAACAGATACTTGAGAAAGAACTGAAGAGCACACTTCAGTCAATACAGATAATGAGAACTGAACAGAAACTAAATATGAGATAAAGTTTTCTGGGCTAGAATGTGACAATTAAATATACATCTTTTTCTGATAATCAGTTTCTAGGCAAAATAAATTCTGTACCTGGAGTTCTGTAAAGGAAGTGTTTTGGTGCAGCATAATGAGATAGGTAAAAAGAAGAAAAGACCGATCTAAGTAACTGTCTGTGTGGGGAAGATAATAAATGGTTCTGTAAAGGCTAGAGAGAATCACCCACGGATTGTTCTGGGGATCAAGCTTAATATTTTCATTTCATTAATGACCTTGGAACAAGTAATAAAAATGTGCTGATGACACGATTGCTAAGGTATTGCCTGCATGCCAGAATATCAATGTACCTAATGCATGGGATGGTGCTAAGAGACTGTAAATTAGAATTGGAATTAAAAGTAATAATACAAAGTAGATCATGAACTTAAGGATTAATTACAAGAGTATTGGATATAAACTAGGCTAAGTTGAAAAACTATAAGAGCAAGACCTTCATTTATTAGTTCATCACAGGATACCTGTGAATAATGAGTGTGATATGATGAAAAGCAGACCAAGAAGTGTATTAAGAAGCGTATTTGTGTGACAGTTAAGGAAATTTTAATGCCACTCTGTCAAGTTGTTGGTTTTTGCTCCATACTGCAGAATTCAGAAGGAAACAAATACAGAGAACATATCCTACAAGGTTAAAGGAATGAAAGATCATACAGTACAAGAGGAGGTCAAAAGAAGGACCAGTTTGGCACAAGTAGGTGATGTCTTCAATGCATGTGAGAACAACCATATTTCCATACATCAGTGCAGATAGAAATATGAAGAAGAAAAAATACTGGTTAGTACAGGAATGTGAGTAAAACCTGTGAATTTAGGATTGATATTAGAGGGAATTCATGGAACAACAACCTAGTGGGACTGGTGCAGACAAGAAAATATGGTTAAACATTGTAAATGAGGATTAGATAGAAGGGTTGTTTTTCATATCGGGGGACACAACAGAATGAATCAAGAAAAGTCTTTGGCCCTTTGTATATTTCTACCTTTTTTAAAAAGAAAATCCACACATTTATTGCAGAACTGAATTTCATACCTTTTAAAATGAGTATGAGACCTATTACGCAACCTCACTGCATTCTTGCACAATGCTTGTAGTGCACATCAATACAAATGTTCACACAAATTACGTGAAATATAAAAAGAGAGGTGAGAAAGAGCATAGCAGTAACTCAGCAGTTCACAAATGTTGCAGCTTGTGGGAAACTATTTCCCAGCGTGCTTCCCAGCTTTTGCAGTTTGTCTTGTATTTTTATTCCTACTGCTAAACCACAGATTGTAGCCCAACAGAGTACAATTTTTCTTATGATCTGTGGGGTTTTTTTGGTTGTTTTTTTCCTTTGTCTGTGTTTTGTGTTTGGTTTTTGTTGCACTTTTTTTTTTTTTTTAAAGAACAGTATATATGACTATTCTGGAGCTACTTTCAACATCAAATCACTTCACATCTTGAGAAATTTAGTTATTTTAAGTGGAGGACTACTGTTTTGTGAACTTAGAATCATAGAAAGGTTTAGGTTGGAAGGGACCTTAAAGGTAATCTAGTTCCAACCCCCCTGCCATGGGCAGGGACACCTCCCACTAGACCAGGTTGCTCAAAGCCCCATCCAGCCTGGCCTTGAATATTTCCAGGGGTGGGGTCTCCACCACTTCCCTGGGCAACATGTTCCAGTGCCTCACCACCCTCATTGTGAAAAATTTCTTCCTAATACCTATTTTAAATCTACCTTCTTCCAGTTTGAAGCCATTCCCCCTCGTCCTATCACTACCTGCCCTTGTAAAAAGTCCCTCTCCAGCTTTCTTGTAGGCCCCCTTCAGATACTGGAAAGCTGCTATAGCAATGCAGTAAACAGAACTGTTGGCTTAAGCACTAAAACTGGAGGCAGGTTTTCTAGAAAATTACCCCACTTTTCAAAATACAACCCACATGCTTATTGTTGCCCAGAGAAACATAGTTGCTTATCTATGAGATTGTTTGAGTCAGGTAGGAAAATGCATGACTCAGAATCATGACTATACACACCCTGCTGTCTAAACAGCTGAACAATGAACTACAGCTTTCGCATTCTGTGGTGGTTTTAAAATTCACATATCTTACATTCATGAGCCACAGTATATTACGGAGTTACTTAATAATAACTCAAATATCTACATAATTATTATACTGGAAAAAAAGGACCACAATCTAATATAATTTTAAGCAGAATTCAAAGAAGAATTCTCTAATATGTCATAGTCACTTGGATATAAAATCCCAGTGTATTTGGATCCAGTCCTCCTCGTCCTACTCAAACAAAACTTCATCTAAAGTTAGTCACTTGGATCAGTATCTGTGTTTACAAGTACTATAGACTGCTCCATAAATGTAATGGCTTTGATTTTTGTTAGTGATGTTTTTTTAAAACAAAGCTCATTTACCTTTTCCCTCATATGGCATATTCTTCGTCAGTAGAGTGGTGGAGTGTATGAGAAATGATGGTATAATAAAGGCAAAAATATATTTCCATTTCAATGAAAAATGACATGTGCCAGCTATAAACACAGCTAGACCAATTTATGGATAGAAATAAAATGCATACTCCCATCCCTAGGGTTTTCTTTTTTTTCACCTATTTGATTTAAGCTAATCTAAAGCTCCATATACAGCTGAATCAGTCATTGTTAAGATTATTTTGTTAGTGCAAAATGCACTTGTTATTGCTTTAACATTTGTATTTTTACAACTCTGGAGTTTTTTTCACAGTGTCAGTAGATCAAAAAAGTCAATGATACCCAATATTTTCTCATTTTTATATTATTGTCCCTAAACATGCACAGTATATTAAAACCTGCCATTATAGTTCATGTAATATACACTATGAGGATACACATTCCTATTATAAAAATTAGATGGACTAAATAGTTGAAAGTAACTTTGTAAAAAACAAAATTTTATATTCACTAGCATTAGAATTTCATTAGCTTAGATAAATGCATATGGAGTTATATTCCCAACTTCAGATGTTTTATTGCCTTACCCTAAATGAATGCAGGTTAATAGTATTTGCCAATGCTTGTTTTCACCTTTTAAAGTGGAAATTTCAACTCACTGTTATCTTCATCCTTAAACTACTGCTTGACAGTGGGGGAAAAAAATCAAACAAACAAACCAACAAAACCCTTCAGGTCTTAATTACTTCCAAGAAGGCTGCAAACTTGCATTGGGGGAGGGAAGGGAAATGAATTCAAGAAACAAAGAAACAAGTACTTTCCTACAGGACAATCCAGGGTCCAGGTATGCATCTAAGTGTTGTTATATTTAATAGAACTNAAGTGGAAATTTCAACTCACTGTTATCTTCATCCTTAAACTACTGCTTGACAGTGGGGGAAAAAAATCAAACAAACAAACCAACAAAACCCTTCAGGTCTTAGTTACTTCTAAGAAGGCTGTAAACTTGCATTGGGGGAGGGAAGGGAAATGAATTCAAGAAACAGAGAAACAAGTACTTTCTTACAGGACAATCCAGGGTCCAAGTATGCATCTAAGTGTTGTCATATTTAATAGAACCATTTGCATAATGGAAACCCTTACAGAAAGACTTTGGTTGGTTGGTTGTCTGTTTTTGTTCTGGTAGGGAAGGGAAGGGAAGGGAAGGGAAGGGAAGGGAAGGGAAGGGAAGGGAAGGGAAGGGAAGGGAAGGGAAGGGAGAGAAAAAGAACAGAGGAGAGAGGAGGGGAAAAGAGGAGAGGAGAGGGGAGGGGAGGGGGAAAGGGAGAGGAAAAAGGACAGGAAAAAGGAAAGAAAAAAGTAAAAAGGAGAGGGAAAAGGAAAAAGGAAAGGGCAGGAAAAAAGGCAAGGCAAGACAAGGGAAAGGCAAGGTGAGGCAAGGAAATGAAAGGTCCCAAATATTCCCATTAGTTCTTACTTTAAACCTCCTATCTAAAGGATCAATTTCACAAGGCAGATTGGAAAATTACTGGAGACACCTCTTTAGAGATGTAAATCAAGACACTGACTTACAACTGACAATGAACTGGAGAAATTTGTGAAGAATTGTGAAGATGTGTAGATAGGCTTGACTGGAATCATGAAGGAGTTTTTTGGATGTCATGAGATATACACATTATAATGACAAATTCAGACCTAAGGAATTTTGAAAATCCTAATAGACAGGATCTGTATTTTTTGGTATTAAACCTGGTTGACCAGGTAGTACCAGATTCTGATTATGGTATATAAGTTAAACTGAGGTTTCTGGCTGAATGTGTTAAAAAATATGTGGAAATACTCTGTTATGGTGTTACTGAAAGCAAAGAAAAATAATACAGGAATGCAGTCTGAAGTTTGGATTGGCACAATTATGTGGAAAAAGATGATCGAAGAGTTAAAGCTCTGCAAACTGCTCAGCACATAATTCATAATGTTGTGGTATTTGCCTGGCTTAGTACTTAAACACATACTTAGGATCTTATTTAAATGAAATCACTGAGTGTTGCGCACCTTTTTGCCAAATATAGGCCGAAAAGCCAATAGTAGCATGATAGCCAGGTTTGACTTGGAACTGTGTGAAACTTTGACTTTTTAGGTTTGGGTGGGTTCCAAATATCAGCATCCAATATGAAGGAATATCCCTGACACTGCACACCCTCTTAGAGCAGAAATACAGAAAAAGGTGGTCTTGAGGACCACTGCAAAGCAAATTGCAGCACAGGATTAAAGAAAACTTTTCTTTAATATGGAATGATTACATAATCTGAGATGGCATAGTTCCTTAAAAATAAAAATATTTATACTAATGATGATATCGAGATCAGGGTGTATGCATACAGGGAATCAGACAGGTGGAAGGATTCAGGCAGGTTCTGTAACTGAGAAGAGCAAGTCTAAACTAGCTCTATAGAAAAGAAATTGAATAATTGAAACTGAACTGCAGAGCCAATTTAGATGGACTATCAGTAGCTTTAAGACAAAAATTTTCCACAAGGAAGTGGGAGAAAACAATGAGAGAGGTAAAATATCCATTACAAATTGAGTTTTACAGTTCATCATGTAAGAAGAGGAGCATACTTTCAGTCAGAAGCTAAATATTTGATGATATTCCAGTCTGAGAAACAGGATGATATAACGATAAATGAAAAAAAAAAAAAAATGGCAGACCAGAGATTCTGTATTTTCACAAGCTCATTTTAATTGAGCAAAACATGGAAAAATTAAAACTGATAAAAATAAAGAAAAAAAATATATATTTTACTTAATTGGTATATAGGCTGTGGAATACATTGACTAAGACAACAGAAGTCTTGCAGGATTTAGAACACAATAGTTGGGTTAAAATAGTTGGTATATAGACTATGCCTCCGAACACAAGTCCTTATCCAAATATTAATGACAAAAAAAAGAGGCAATTGTGTAGAAAGACACTGGAAATAAACTGCCACACATGTCTAATGGTTGGGAGTTGAGCGACTTTCCATGATGAAACTATGTAAGATAAGTGGCGGGATTTCTGTCCTTTGTAATACGGCAATATTTGAGTCCATCCGTGTTGTTTTTTGGGTTTCGTTTACTGCTGACATATGATTTGAACTTTCTTTTCCACAAATGTGCAAGTGAATATTTTTTCAGGAATACTGATGGAACTGAGAAAAGAATACACACATGGAAAGCACAAAAAGTAATTGTATGTAAGTATTTTTGAAAAGCTAGCTTAATCAGAAGTTGGATATGGATATAGTACAGTCCTGAGGGAGATATAATATATAAATTGCCATACTGACTGGTGGTACAGACGTTTAAAGAAGAAATCCTCCTTTTCTAAACCTAGAAAAGGAAACAATCTATTTTTGGTCTACACTAAGAAAAACAATGACAGTATTCTGTGTCAAATCAGACATAATTTCTTGGGAATGTCATTCAGCTCTCACAGCATTACTCAATAATACTCACCAATAGTCTCACTTTTCTTCAATTTCCTTCCACTGTGTTTGCGTGTATAATTATAAAGGAATACTTGTATCAACTTCAAAATTGAGATAATTGGAGAGGTGTAACATTCAGATACTTTAATATTAGAGACGTAATGAGTACTCAAATTTATAGAACAAATCCCATTGGAAATTTATGTTGTTTCTCCATACCTAATGTTCATTTGAGTTCTTCTGGAAATGTCTTCCTTTGATGACACTAGCATGTGAACAAATATTTTCTCTGTAAACGTAGTAATTGCAGTTTCTAAATTGATGGAAGATAGAAATAATTATTGTTTACTGTTTCAAGTAGAAAACATACATAGGTTTGTTTGTTCAAGGGTATATTACAAGCTCCAGGTGCTCTATAGAATCACCTGAGTTATAACTGCAGATGATAGTGATGGAAAATATTAACAAACAGTCAATAAATCAAAGAAACAGACCAACACTTGTCAAAATGTCCAAAAGACCTTACTAAATATTTTTTCCCCACACCAAGGAAGTCAAGCTGTTTACAAACAGCGAGTATGATGTTAATTGCTTTTATACCTACTAAATTAATCTAGATTATAATCCATTTTATATTAAGGGGAAAAAAATAGGTTTAATGATTTGGTTTTGGAACATAACTGGCCCCAGTTATGCACTTTTTTTATAGTCTTACTGACTTATGTGACACTACAGCTGATGTCTAAAGCTGATTCAGATTTAACTTGCAGTATTTAAGAAAAATATTAGATAGTCCAATTAAGAAATAGAATAATAATTTGCATTTGATGATATTTTTATGCTGAAAGCATATTTCCATAATTGTCCATTTGATCTATTTTACATTTTCAAATATTTTAAAACCTTTTCCCCCATAGAATCATTAAGCTAAACATTTGTACATGGCATATCACAATAAGGAACTCACAGCTCAGCACTCATGCTTTCTGTACTTAAAGCAACATTTCCATGCATGTGAAGCATCCTTTAAAATAATTGCAATATTCAGAGTACTTCACTGTTCAGTTAGCTTGAACTATCTAGCGTGGTTTATCATGAGGTTCAACTTTTTGGTGTATGTCTCAAAGATTAAACACAGTTAAGCTCTTTGAAAACAACTGAATATAAAAAAAAAACCCAACAAACAGATGGGGCAAGGTTGCTGGGCTAGTTTATCTTTTATAAGATACTCACATAGGAAAGACGTGTGACACGTTCCCCAACTGACAGAAACTCTTAGGTGGTACCTTCATCATATTAAACAGCAGAGCATTCACTGCAAGACAGGGAATGCAGGAAATCAGGTTTGTTGTGATTTTTATATTTTAAAATTACTCCAGTTACCAAGCTTGCACTGGGTACCCATATAGCCTGCAATGTGCCTTGAGTGCATGCTGTGCCTTATGCAAGCGTGGTGCGATGACTAAATGTACACTATATATTACTGGGTATTTCTATTCCTCATGTCCCATGACTCTATCAGCCACAGACATCTGTGGCTGCTCTCACAGTTTATCGCTACCTCTTTCTGCCAAGGCCTTGTTGCTGGGCATTCGTATTAAGAGCTCTTAGAACTTGCTCAGTGTAATCTTTCTATCTTTCCTGGTTGGTCACAAAGCTGAACCTCATAAAAATAGCCTTCTGAGATATTTTTTTACGCAGTCTGTCTTCCGTCACCTCACCACATATCTTACACATTTAAATCTTTGGGATTTTTTTTTTTATATTTATGATACAGAGTTAGCATTATATTTGGCTGAACGCCCAATGGAAAGTACTTGATCTAGTGTGCATTTTATTAGCTTCCTGTCTGTTCTATCTGAGGAGTAAGCTGATAGAACAGTTGGAGTTTTATAGGCCATAATGAGGAAAGAGATGCCACAATGCTTATGTGCTTATTATGCTTATGTTCCATATTGTCACTCTTTTTAAAGATTGGCCATAATATTCCCTCCTTCTATTTCTTTGGATTTTTTTCAAACCTCTTAACCAACAGAATAATTTGGTAACATCTTTGTCTTAGTGTATCCCCACCTGTTTTTAATACTTTAGAGGGAACATTGCCAGCCCCTTCTGCTTTGTTTTTCCTGAATGTTCTTGTTGCTCCTTGATTTTCTTTTTTATATTGAATTCTTTCACAAGCGAGCCAGCTGTCTGCAAAGGTGTTTGTTCGTTAGTCACTTCTACATGATTCCATTTAAATAAATGTATCGCATATCTGTATTTCCAAGTGTCAGTTTTCAGATTTCTTAGGCAGAATACAGCCATAAATCTGAACAGACCTAAGGGGTTGAAACAACAGGCAAAGCCTGGAATTAAAGGGACTGTTATGGCAAGGGAATTGCAGTAGTTTCCTAGAGATTCCCAGATTTCTATCACCTCTAGAAATTAGGTTGCCATGCATGTTTCCTGACTAGGAAACCAACTTTTGGTGACTGAGCTCTAGTTCTTTCAGTTCTACAGATGTCTCTGTCATGCAGTCCATGAGATGCCTTGTACCTTCTGCTTCATCTTCTCTGATCCCTTGAAAATCTGAGAATGCCCATGAAGCTTAACAAAACTTCAAATACTGTTGGGTTTGAAGTGAAAACTTTTCCTCTTCTTGTCATTCTGTGGATAGGAGGAAAATAAACAATAACTTCCTCTTTGGACACGCACTCTTATCCTTCCATTTTAAAAAACCTTCAAAATACAGTACTAGTGACACTGCTGAAATAAGTGATGGAATATGTGAACAAGGAAAAAAATAATATTTTCTGCAAGTAGTTGTGTTTTTCAAAATGAGAATATAATATCTATTGATTAAACTGTGATATGAAAATCGAGACTTCTACATGGGCTGGTCAACGGTAAAGACAAAAAAGTGAATCAGTAAGCACTACCACTTTAAAAGATAATTATCTTTTCTTGTTTCCTTAGGCCAGAATTCCAGTCTACTGCAGCAACACACATTGGGATAACTTCCTTGCAGAAAATTCCAAGGTAGCTAATATTTATACATTTCTTGACATTTCAAGGATATAGTTAAAAGGAGGAGTCAGATAACTTTTCTCCATCCTGGTTTGGGCTATGTGTGCCCTGGCCGAGTTCTGACTGCATATTGGGATGAGACTTGGGTGCTCGGGATGTCCTGTCTCGCTCCCTATACCTTGCTTTGCATTTGGAGGCAACCCAGATGTGTAGACACAGCAGATACCACTGCGAGTTGCACGGCTCCCCAGACCTCGAGTGAATTTTCAACAGACCACAGAGAACAGCTGCCACAGAGTTTTTGAAACAACCACACAATAAATGGTGTATTTCATATACATTACTGTATGTTCTGCACTCCATTTTTTAAATAGTGTAATTTCCATTAATAGCAGTAAAATAACCAAGTAACATATACTTTGGGGAACATATTTTGTAAGTGCAGGTTGACACTTTTTGAAAGGACCATTCTGGCTTTTCTTTAAACTTCTTTGTATGAAGTTTTTTGAATATTTTGCTTTCTGACATAGAAAGATTTTTAATAACAATTATTGGTTATGTGGGGGGTTCTTTTTAACATGGATGCATCAATTTTTATGCACAAAAATAGTATCTATCTACAAGACCAGCATTCATTAGCAAAACCCCACAAACCTAATTAACTATGTATTCTTGGAGCTCGTATTTTCATTTCAGGTACTCGTGGCTAGAAGGCTGAGAACTGGCATGGTGTGTAAAGAAGTCTCTTTAGGGCATGCCAAAGAACTGGGAATGGTTTTCAAAAATAATAAAATGACAGATGACTTAGACAATTTTTAATTTAAATATGTATAATTCATTAGGCATTGAAAAGAGTTATTATTCAAAACGTTAAATTAAGGTAATTTGGATGTTTATTGTCAAAAGTCTATACTTTATAGATTCACAAAGCAGTTCAGAATTTAAATGTATGTCATAATTCACCAGAAAATTTTTTAATGTCTGGAGGAATTTTACCTAAATAGTCACAAAAAATAAAGAATAAGAATCACACTTACAGAAAGACTCAACATATATTTTTTTTTAATTGTATACATTAGCAGACATTGATGAGGTTAAATATTTGATTTTCTTAGGAAAAAATCCTGTGATCTTTTTAGGAGAAAAAGAGATAACGCACTTGGTATTAAATTTAAGATGATTCTGATAAGTCATTATTAATGAAGTTCTGAAATAAATTTAATCAACAAGAAAAGGAGGGAGCTTACGTGAATTAGTTTTCTTTTAAATTCAGCTGATTGATTTAAGTACTGTCACAGCAAAACCATTATTCCATCACACAAAATGATATTTTGTCTCTTTTGATTCCATTTGTGAGGAAGTGAACAACAGTGGGAGCTGTATCAGTTGTCTGTACATACGACTGTCACTGTATCAGCTGTTTTAACTACACTGTACGGTTTTAATTATTTATGTACTCTTTAATCTTCCACTGCTACAATGTAAAAAGATGCAGATGTAAGAGCTTTTGTTATAAATGGCAGAACTCTACATTGTTAGATAACCAGTTTTTCTTTCTCCCCACCTTCAGAATGCCAAAAAAAAAGCTGAAGCATAAATGAAACCTTCAGCTCAGTTGTGCTGGTTGTGTGATTTATAAACTCATTTAACAAGTATGATTTAGTTGTATCTGCTGAAAGATTCCCACCCTAGCCCAAAGACATTACTGTCAGCTTAAAGCTCTGGCAGTATATAAACTACATGGATATAGTCACAACTTGTTGTCCCAGACCTTATTAATCCTCAAGCTATTTGAATTTAAAAGCTGCTTTTGACATGGAATCCACTGTAAATCTGCACTCCCTGAATTTCCACTGACACTTCAGGGTGACATTTTGATTTTTTATTTTAAAGAAGTCTCTCTGTTCTTGCTTAATCTCATTACCTGTTATGCAGGCATTATTTTGTCTCATACCAAATATGTAGCTTACTACAAATTATTGTGTCATTGTTCTGCCAAAGCCATCATCCATAAGGGATTTTCCTAGTGAACCAATATCAAAATATAGACAAGATTACCATAATTTTAGAGCTGGCATCTTGAAAGCCTCGGGGGTCTTTTGTATTAAGCCTCTTTGTTTTGCAAAGCTACCAGCATGAAGTTATGAATGACATTAACAATTTGTATCCCTTGCAAAATAAAAAATCACTTGATTGTTTTCAGAATAGACTTGTTGCATTGCAGCACATACTGTCTTCTTTCTTTCTTACTAAACATTTGCTTTTGTATTTACTGACAATATATTCCATCAGAAAAAGCTGGAATCAAAGCCAGTTACGAAATAAAACTAATCTTGCCTCAGAAACAATAGAAAATATCATGCTTCAGAAACAGCTTTAAGTTCCCTACCTCACCACCCCAAATGTATATGCGTATGTATATAACTTTAAACACATTATTAATCCCATTTTCTTCAATGGGCCTATTTTATATTTAACATTTTTTTTAAGAGTTTTGCTAGACTGGGGCCACAGAGTGATAATACAGTATTTCCTTCAGTGAAAACAGATACTGGCTTTTGTAACTGGAATGCACAGTGGACCAGAAAGTACTTTATTTTTTTATATTTCCTGATCTGTAGTTGGCATGCACTTTTATATATGATGATGAAACACGGCATTTATTTAATTAATAATATAAAGGCGTAGCAATGTAAGTGTTTCTTCCATAAGACAACAAGAGACATTAAAAAAAAATCAAAAGATAGAGAAAGCCATCTAGGAAGAATGAATTAAAAAGAAAGGTTAAAAACTGGACAACAAATGTGTCAGAGACCAGTTACAAAAGATACTGACATGATTTATTTCTGATGCATAAAACAATATGACAGCTTGGGCTGCCAACCTGCAGGTGCTAGGTAAGAAATTCCAGTGCAGTTCTGAGGTTAGGGCTATGTCATGCAACTCAGAGAAGAATTTGGTAGGCATCAAGGCTGTTAGAAGTTCCCTTCTACATTGCCACAGTTCCTTTTTCTTCAGGTTGCTGCCATGTGAGGTGTAGCTTTCAGTCCTATGAAGACTTCAATTCAAGCTCAGATGATCAGGCCCTTCTACTACAAGACAGCCTATGAAAACTGAGTTGTGAAGTGGTGTCAAGCCAATTGCTCCTCAAACAATATCCAGTCTCCTGTCTATATTGTATCTGTTTTATTCCAACTATCACTCAGAACTGGTAAATGACATTATATCTGCTCTTGCAATAGAGACAAATGGATTACCACACAGGAATGTGTTCAGCTATCTAATAGGAACGATATGATTACTGGTAATGTAATGATTCACGTGCTATCTTCCAGCAGCTGCTTTGTGGAAAGCAAAATCAAAATATACCGTGGCTGTTCATAAGTGAAGCACAGAGAATAAGGAGGTAAATTTTTCAGCATTAGATTTTATAAGAACTCACTAAATTATGAGAAGACTAAATTAGTTATAGTTCTTAACTTATTCAGAAGATGTGCAAAATGACAGCAAAGGAAGAAGAAAAAAGAGAGATCATTAATGTTATAGCCAACAACCATTGCAGTTCTCTTCTAAAGAAGAAAGAAACCAAATAAATATAGACTGCCTTTGTTTGCCAGAAGAAATAATCACTCTTCCTCCAGCTATACAAATATCGTGCAGCAACTGAGCCAGCAAGAACATCTTCTCAGCAATCCAAATGTTTCCCTTACACCCACAAAGAGGTTCTGAGTGTTGCAGAGGCTGCAGTGTCCACTAGACAGAGAAGGGTGAGCCCGACATGTATCCCTGGCCTCTGTGCACTGAGCAGAAGTGCATGTGCAACTGCTTAATAGGCTCAGTATTTCAGGGATAAAGACATTTTGAATTCAGACACACAGGCATTGGGCTTGGTTGTCATGGTATTCTCAGCCACTGACCAAAATTCTCTTTTGTCTCATTCTTCCAAAAGCAAACATAACTTTGTAAAGGTTTCAAAATCCTCTATAATAAAAAATGTTATGAAGTTTACAACGTATTTATGAAATTAAATGTGTGTTTACATCCGCTTCATATAAAGAATAGATGCTAAAGTCACTAAAAGGCTATCCTGTTTTATGTTTATATTTGATCACTCTATGAATTAAATATGCCTATGTTTTGTCTCCAAGAAAATGAATTGAGTTAGTTTTGAACTATATATTCTGGATCTGAAAATTTATATGTCTAGCTTTGATGAAAAGGTTGTCTAACTTTTCTGCCACATATCAAAAGCAGCTAGCTATTATATTTCAAACTTCTGTGTAGCTAATCCTTCTTCAGAAGTCATTCAAGATTAACAAATAAATAAGCCTGATTTAAAATTATCTGAGACTAAGTCATTAACTTACTGGACCTGAAACTCAGTGAGAGCCAGCTTTTTCAAAGATGATCTTTTAATAAGTATAATTCTTTCCTTTGCAAAAAATTACAAAAATTTTTTTGAGAATTACTTGGCAACAATATTGGAAATTAAAATTCCCTGAAAGACATTTCTAAAATAAAATCCCGGTTATACTCTACAGCATGGATAATTGGGACACATGTAATACAAATGATCAGCTGTTGGTGAAAAGCAACATGTTTTAGCTTCTGAAAAGTAAGTCTGGAGATGCAGAAGCTTGGAGTAATAGCTTGGCTGTTCTGAAGGTAATGGCAAAATTCTTTCTGGATTCAGTAAAGGTTGTAGCATTACCTTATGCTGAAATCTTCCCGTGGTTCGCTGGACCCCTGCAAAGTAATCAGCTTCCCTGTCCATGAGGCAGACACAACAATATATTTTTTTTGCAGGGAGACATCTGGTTTTTATTTGAAAACCATTATACAACTGTACAGTATCAATTAATAACAATTTAATTGCAAACTGATCCAATATATCTACCAAATAGACTGTCATTGATTTCACACAGAATTTTCTCAGCAAATCCAAAATACATCATTCCTGGAAAACTGCATCAACCCTGGAGGCTATGGGGATGCAAAACACTGTGAGACAGAAGCAGATGTACCCTCTGAATCTGCTATAGCTGCACATATCTCAGCAAGCATGCTGAAGGAGGAATGTGTCACTGACTCAGTAGTGAAAAGCATCATCCCACACCATTAGTACTCTGCAAAGATGTGTAGCACGTTATCTCTGGAGGCACACTGTGCAATATCTGACACACAGACTGAAAAAAGGCTATGCAAACCATACAGTCTGGTATTCCGTATGATGGATGGTTCATTTTGTTTGTTGGTCTGCTATTTCAACATTAAGTGTCATTAAGAGGAGAGCAAGTGGAGACAGTGGTAGCATCTTAGGGGAGAGAGGTGGGATAGCTCCTGCTCTTAGAAGCTGCTGAGTGTGTTGAAAAGGGGGATTGCTCCTGACCTGCAAGGTGGGACAGGGAAGTGAGGAGACACTGGAGCCTCAGACAGGAAAGAGTCTGCAGCATCATGTTTCCAAAAGGATGGAGAACAAAGCTTGTGAAACACAAGGGAGTTAACAGAATTTTCTGCAAACTAGTAAGCCATTGAATTGACTGAAAGTAAGCCTGGATGAAAGGATATGCTTCAAAAGCATATGAGAGGGTTGGTTTCTGGTCCCTTTTTATTTATATTCCTTTTTACCTAGGAATTTTTAATTTTCTTTTCTGAAGAAAGTTGATTTTTCCAGTTTATGTCCTAATAAAACCTGTGGGGATTTTTTTTAGACTTTCTACCTTGAGAATTGCAGAATTCTGGGTCCCACCATAATCTGCATTGTCCAAGATGATTTTCTGCTTTCCTGTGAATTTATTTATTTGTGGTATTTTAAAAAGAACTATCTAATGACTTTTGAATTTTAAGCTCAAGTTACTATTTTTCAGTGAATGTGAAAAATTGAATATGAAAAATCCTGAAAAATTTGGTGTTTTCCGTTCCTCAACAGTTGGAATATCAGATTTGAAAAGCTAGCATGTACTATAAAAAAATGTGCACAGTTTTAATTTCATAATAATGGTTCAGTCAGATTCTTAACTTCATAGAATCATAGAATGGTTAGAGTTGGAAGAGACTTTAAAGATCATCTAATTCCAACCCCCTTGCCATGGGCAGGGACATATTCTACTAGATTACATTGCTCCAAACCCCATCCAACCTGGCCTTGAGCATCTCCAGGGATGGGGCATCCACAGCTTCCCTGGGAACCTGTTCCAGTGTCTCACCACCCACATAGTGAAAAATTTCTTCCTAATATCTAATATAAAACTACCCTCTTTCAGTTTAAAACCATTACTCCCTCATCCTATCAGTACATTCCTCGATAAAGAGTCCTGTCCAATCTTTCCTGTAGGCCCCCTTTAGGTACTGAAAGGCTGCTATAAGGTCTCCCCAGAGCCTTCTCTTCTCCAGGTTGAACAGCCCCAACTCTCTCAGCCTGTCCTCATAGGAGAGGTGCTCCAGCCCTCGGATCATCTTTGTGGCCCTCCTCTGGACCCACTCCAACAGGTCCATGTTCTCCTTATGTTGGGACCTCCAGAGCTGGATGGACTCCAGATGGGATATCACAACAGTGGAGAAGAGGGGCAGGATAACCTTCCTCAACCTGCTGGCCATGCTTCCTTTGATGCGGCCCAGGGTATGGTTGGCTTTCTGGGCTGCAAGCACACATTGCTGGCTCATGTTGAGCTTCTCATCAACCAACACCTGCAAGTCCTTCTCCTCAGGGCTGTCCACAATCTGTTCTCCATTCAGCCTTTATTTGTTCTCCTCTTCTTACCCACAATAAATTTAGATGATATCCAGCATGAATAAAGGTGGGTGAAATATGGCCTCTCATGACTATTCATAGGACTTTCTTACTTTTACTCTTACAAACATTCTGAGCTTCCTGTTACAGTTACATTTTTCTTTCCTTAATTGAGAACACTGGGTTTTTTTTTATTTATAATCTTTTAAAATTATATATGATTCATTTCTTCTATTTTATTTTCTTCCCCTAGGTTATTCAGCATGTGAATATCTTCCCTCTTTTTTTAATGTGTTCCATTAATTTAGTCAGTTTTCCATAAATGCAAATTTGTAGATGCCTACACGTGCTTTTCTTAGGCACTCAAGCTACCTAAAAGTTGATTCCCTAGATTAGACTCACTTCCTTTTCTGGTTTACTTGAAGATATTCATTTCAATTCAAAACAAGACCTTTCATAAGATCAGCTTCAGGGGTTTGTATTCTGACAAGTTCAGGTCTGAGCCAGAACCACAAGTTTAAATTGTAGCTTAGTTCCTCTCTGCATTTCACGGCCTGAGATGCATAGAGCTTCTGTCATGATTAAACTGAAGTAAAAGACTGAGGTGAGCTTCAGCTTAGCTGTTCTTCTTATTCTTAGTTAAGATAAATGTTCAAAGGAGGAGTAGGAATATGTTTTCTGTCATATTCAAGAAAAATGTCCAGAGTGGTCCAGACTTACTCTGCTACATACAAGGGAACTGCCATTAAAATACATAGCGTTACCATTTGAAGTATTCACATTGTCATTACAAAATGTTCTTATTTAGGAAGAGAATTTTGTTACCCCTGATATGGTACATAACAAAGATTTCCAGTCTCTATTAAGTCATTTATGATTTTTTTTTTTTTTTAGTGAGTTGTTTCTTACGTCTTTCTTCAAAGGTTAAACTTATTTCACAAAGGGAAACTGACTACATCATCTTGTGCTGATCAACAGGATATCCCGATTTCTGGAGTGAAAGGTCACAGACTTTTGAGCAGTTTTCACCTGGCTGTATGAAATTATATTATACTGATAATGCAGCACTTCATATTATCACTGCCTGGCAAGTTGGTAACAAGTGATCAAGGTTCTATAGTAAAAGCTGATGTAAGATTTTTCCTTTGAATATTTGAGAAGATAGGCAATTTTCTAAAGTACCGTTTTAATATTTATTTTTACTATTGGGAAACATATTAACATTTTGGTAGGCAATTTAGCTGCTATGTTGTGTGTGGAAGCAAGTATTTATTGTAGATGCTGTGTATCCAATAACTGGAATTTGTGACAGCACCAATTTGTTCGTGTTTTTTACTGCTTCTATGTCTGTTTATTCTTGTTATGTTTCTTTATAACAGTAACAAATCCCCTGCCATTTTAAGACTTTTCCTGCAGTGAGGTAAACATGGATGAAGTATGACACGCAATGAGACTATATCAAATATATTTGAGCTTTTTTTTAGTGTTTCAGTAAGGATTTGATCAGAACTTGAGTTGCAGAAGGTATCTACATACCCACTGTGTATTCACCTCAGCGTGACCCAGACACCGTTATTTTCATTTGTGGGAGAATGTTTCAGCCTACTCTCTAGAAAAAACTTTAAGTTTCAGTACAGCCTGGTCAAGCACAATACAAAATATTTTCAAAAATTGAATTAGAAATCCCAAAATATTAATTCCACAAGCTTACAAGAAAGCGAGGGGATTCCATTCTTCCTGTGTTTTTAAGTACCATCTTACCCATCTTTCCTTTACACTAATGAGATGATGATGGCACTTAGGCATAATTGCTCGGTAAACGATGAGAAAGAGCTTTTTGGAAGTCTTAAAACAATGGAGAAATACCTGTTGGAGGGAAGTGAAGGTGCAGTTGGAACCAGTATCTAAAACACTGTGAAATGAGGAGCCTGCAGGCTTTCTTTTTTTGTGATTTTAAACACAGCTGGACAACTAATAAATAGTTAGTAGCGAGTAGATACATATGTGAAGTCTTTTGTTTTTATTTTCCAAATCTTGACAAAACGTGTCACATAATAGAGATGTACTCACAGTCTCTTGATATATACTTGATAGGCATTTAATTCCTGAAAACGGACATTATTAAACTTGCAATCATTGCAACCAGCTACCAGAAGGAACCATTATAAAACAGAAAAGGATTCATGTTTCAAAATAGTTTTAAGGATCAAATAACGGAACAATTACTCTAAGAGAACAATTCTTTACTCTAGACTAGCTGAGATGACCAAGGCTAAGATAGGCAGCAACATGAACATTGTCTGGGTGGCAAGAAGAAGACTTGTGGATCAATGTGTGCTCAAAATTCCACAAATATAACACTGTAGCACCCTTTGCTTCCAAGAGAAGAGTAAGGAGAATATTAGGATAGAGAAAATGTCTTCCCCAAATGGACAGGACAGATCTTTCCACAGACCTCGATTTTATTAAAGTCCGGTGTATGGCCTTTGGTGCACTGCAGGGTTATGTGCCAGGTGTATGTTAGTCGTGTGATGGAAAACTGTAAGGGATGCAAGGCCATTGCTGTTAGTGGATGTGGTCTCTGTTGCTTTTGCAAATGCCAGAGTTGTGTAGCATGCTAGCTTCACAAACCTGCAAGCCATATCTGTCACAAAAGTGGACTTCATGGCTATGATCAGAAAAGTCTGGCACTGCAGACCTGCTAATGTTTGGTGGCCACGGACCATAGGTGAGGGGTGGAATGGGCATGTACTGCATTAAGTGTGTGAGACTTCTGATGCCTATCCTAAAAAAACGACTTTACTTTGAGTCCAGGGACATGTCTACACAAAAACAGAGAGTCACACATAAGCTCAGGCCTGGGCATAGGGAAAGTAGGCAGCTGTCCTAAAAGATGGGGAATGGTAAGAGATCACATAATGACTACAGACCTCCTATTTATTTTACCTGTTCCTGAGACCTAGAAAAATAACATTATGGAAGTGGCCACTGGTGTTTCTTCCTCACGTAGAAGTGGAGTGAGTATGGCAGAAGTTGCTGCTGTTGTAAGGGCATGGGGGATGATGGTACTTAGTGCTTCCTTACAGCAGTTACTGTACCAAACTTACTTGCCAATACTGTGCTTTCTGAGGGTGACTGAGTCAACTTGTTTCTCCAGGGCTCTGCCTCAGCTCTATGATTCCTTGTCCTCCTCCTTTTCCTCACTACTAGCTTCACCATGACCCTCATTCATTTCTTAGATTTTTCCTTTAAAAAAAAAAAACAACAAGCACAGACATGAATAGTGACAGTCAATTAAAATATATTTGATAGATATTTGAGTCTTACTTATATACCATCCCAACTTATCATGGTAAAAAACTACACAAAGGAAAACCAACAGTAAACAGCTACAAGTGACTCGTGGTGAGAAACATATAAGAGAAACTGAACAGCCTGACCAGGAAGGGCCTTTAATGGAGAGCAGCTGTTTTCATGCCCCTGCGAAGATTCGACCCGGCCCCAGCGCATCCGCTCCCCCCGTGAGGCAGACCCCGTGCAGAAGCTCTGTTGCTCAGGGGCAGGGCAGTACACGGGCAGAGGAAACGTGCAGCTCCCTGCCCCCGTAACACGCAGCTGTAGTCATAGCCACCTACTGAGCAGTCACGACACCTGTCTTTCCTGCCAAGAACTTTGGATTTGCTAGTAAAATGACTACTGTCATTCACACTATTGCAGTGTTGAGTGAGTGATGTTTAGCTTTTTCTGTTTTGCTCTTTACCGTGAATAATTCTTCTACCCTTTTCGATAACGCTCTGAGAGTAATGATTAATTTTAAAAACGGTTTTATTTTTTTTCTTGTCTAAGTAAACAAAATGGCAAGCAGAGGAAGCAAGCCACGTTAGCCTGAGTGAAGGGAAAGGTAGTTCAGATGTTGGAAGGGGAGCTGTCTCTTCACTTGCAGCGGAAAGTTTAGTTTGCCATTTGATAAGGTTGGGGGTTCACACTTTGGGTACGTGTAGAAATTGTCATGTGTGGTTTAATTTCTAAATGTGCCTTCATTAAAACTTTCCCTGATGGGGATTAAGGGAGTGTAATTTGTCAGTGATCCAGAAATCGGTGCAGGGGTTGTGGTTCAAGCTGATAAGGCCTTGGAGGAAATTCCCTCCTACTGTTAGGAAAACTGGAAAGCGGAAACCTGAAGTATGACTGCTTTAGCTGATAAGAGAAAAATAAAATTATCTTAAACTAAGGAGGGTTTTTTTTTTCACTCTCTCTATTAGATTTATCAAGAGAAAATATTGATACAATTTATCATTAAGCTGAAGTTAAGTATACACAAAACTTTTTTTTTTTTTTGTTCATGCCAGATGTATTAATTGACTTCTTAGATTATAAAGTATGACGTGACTAAATTGGTAAGTGCTGTAAGCTGAGGTAGCATAAGTAAGTTTTCAGTTTTCAGTTTGCTTGTCGTGCCTTTTAGGCTTCTACTTGAAATGACTGCAAATTTCTCAACTGATGTTAATATGACCCTTCATCTGAAATAGTATTCTTAAACACTTTGGTTTTATCAGCTGTGTTGTAGTTTGCAGTGTTTGGAAGATGTGGTGAAAGAGTTCGAATCAAAATGAGTAACAGCATTCCCTTCAATTTCTGTAGCCTAATTATCCAGTGTTCACTTATTTCATACCTGTGCAATGCCTGCTAAAGGACTGAGGTAAAGGTTGTCTTTGGCTGTAAAGTTTATGTTACTGTGTGTATATGCTTACATAAATTATGTGAAGGACGGTAGATGTTGAGGCTCTAGTTTGCTGTTATGAAAACTCCTGACTGCTTTAGTATTCGCTTGTGTGATAGTTTTACAAATATTTGCTTTTAAACCTTACAATTTCTGGTTGATGCTTTAAATTTTTCACTTGGCACACTGCTGCATCATGAAATACCTTTTCATTTGGGTATCCATCATAGGTTGGGAGGCTGGGACAGCCGTAGTCATTTGTACTTGTTCACTCGTCTAAGTGAATTGCCTTGGGCGATGGGTTTGCTCAGCCTGGGAGATGAAATTTCTTCCTTTTCTCTGAAATGAGAGAGGAGATGGAGAGTGAAGTGCCCGTGGTAAGTCAGAGATCTTGCACAGATGACAAAGCATCACTGGCGATAAGGGTAGAAGTGCAGGGAGGGGAAGGGGGAGACAAAGACATTAAGAAGAAGGACAATATGCTTTAATAGCAGAACTAATCAAAAGCAGAAAGGACACACTATGCACATTCTCCCTATGTGAAGAGAGGAAGCTCTGGTGAGCTCTCAGTGACAAAAAGGCCAGAACACAAAACAGATTCAAATAGATTTGATTTCCATATTTAATTGTATTTTATCTTCTTTGTATTTCATGCAAATAGCAGTAATGTGTTCAGTTCTGCTTCTCAGGCATGCAGCTTCAAAAGAATTTAGTTGTAAACCAAAAGACTCACCCCTTCAGTGGTATTTTAGAAAGACTATACTTAAGCTTTGGGTGGAGACAGGTGGAGAATATGACTGAAGAGTCAGTACTGAATGGAAACAAGTGCCTGGAGCATGGGTACGAGCTTTCAAGACAGAACGTAGGCAGAGAGTTTTAATCTCAGGTATGTGCCTCTGGCTGTGTGTCAGGTCTGAGGACAGAATGCTGTTGGGCCTCTGTTCAGAGCTGGGGTGTTCACACAGCCTGGGCCCTTGGCAAATGCTTATTCAGTGGCCAAGGTTAGATCGGACTCTACCATGGACTGCTGCACTTTGGTACCTGTAATCAATTAGCGTTCACGGCACTCCTCAGCCATTAGGAAGCAATGTTGATAATGGGGCCAGATGTTTTGATTAAACCTGCTCATTGAGAAATAAAGTACATGAGAACTAGTTGAATTAACACAGAAAACCTCAAACAACAAGAATGGTTTGCTCACAGCTTTTCTAGACAGACCTTAACACATGATTTTTTTCTTAGAGCCATTCTTGGTTCTCTCTTAGTCAGTGCTTGAAACTTCCATGACTTTTGTGCCTGTGGTCTTTGCAAGTCGTTCTTTCTCTTATGCCCACTGAAGAAATACTTAATGAAGTCTCCCTGTTGACAGTCCCAGAATGGCCTTGCACAGGGCTTTTTGGTTTGGATGGTGACTGGTGCTTTTGCTTTGGTTTAGGAATCCTTTTTCAGAATGACGTTTTTCTGTTACAACTGTTTCACTCAGCACATTTTTTTTTTTGTCCACTAACTTAAAGGCATTTTGGTTAAAAAATACCAACCTTTCTGGACCATCCTGCAAAATAAAGTTGAAAGTTTTCCTTTAACACTCCACTAAAAAAAAAAAAAGAAAGATTTTATAGCTTTTTGGTTTGAGAGCATTTTTTACTCAGTATAGTGTTTTTGTAAGGTCATATTTTACCTTGGTATGTGCTGCTCCTTGTATGTGTAATGCAGGTTGGAATGTAAACTTTCTTCCTCATTCACAAAATCTGCATGGTCTTTCAAGTGATTATAATGCAGGACATGCTGCTAACTGCTAGTGAGGCAGTATTCTGTATGAATTTAAACTTAAAACATAAAAAACTAAAGCAGTAGATAAAAATACTGAATATATAGATCCATATATTTGGGGGGAAAATGTAATTTGAAAATCAAATTTTCCCTCAAAAAACTCCTACTGATAAAATAAGTAGGTAGAGTCTGAAAGACAAAATACCATTAGCTTTTGATTAAGGATGAGCTGGTGTATGTGCAGGTTGTTGCCAGAAGGGGAGTCCCACTCTCTCATTTCCCATTTCTTTCTCTTGCTCTAGAACTGGGAACTGTGGCTGCTGTGTCTTAGTTCAATGTGCTAAGAACACAGAAAACCAACTCACTAAAAAAAAAAAAAATTAGAGATGTTTCCATTAGGTCAACTTGGCAAAGTGGATAAACTGGAGAACACCCTGCCACCACTGAGAACTCACTCAAAACCCCTCAACTGTGAAAAGGAAGTTTTGAAAAATATTTGTGTTACAGTAGCAGTTTGTAAACACGAAGTTTGCTACTATTCATAAAAATGTGTACTTTAAACTGGTATACTTAATTTTTTTTTAGTCACTGTATTACTCATACTTGTCTTTTGAAAGGCTAAAACTGAAGTAATAAGTTTTGCAGAGTTTGGGGGGGAGGGTTGTTTGTTTGTTGGGTTTTTTTAGGCTTCGGGATTAGAAAGTAGCATTATAACACCAGACAGCATCTTTCAGAGCAATTTAGGGAACTAGAATGAGAATAAAACTGTTAAACAAAAGGTGGACATGTAGAAAAATTATCCTCTAATTTGGGGGAAGTGTTCACATGCATAGCATTTGTTTCCATTTTGTTCTGTTTGCTTATTTAATTCCCTCCTTACATCTGTTGCAGTCTCTTACATTCAGGTCAGCTAGACAAGGGTAGTTTGGTATGGTAAACACACTGTGCAAGCACTGCAACAGTACGCAAAGGAATCCGTTTTATTCAGGGCAAGTCTAGATTGTTTAACAGGAAAGGCAATGTGTACTGAGGTTGGCGAGATAGATTTCATAGTATCAGCTTGTCGAAACTGTGTAATAAATGGGGTACTCAAAACTGGACAAAGAGGAGAAATGAGTCTTTGCCCCTAATGCCTGTATCACCGATAGTAGGCACTGCCCCTCTTGACCTCCTTGGCTCAGCATCCAGCTGCAGTTTTGAGCATTTGAATATGACTATGAAAAATGACCTGACATTGTTCTCCAAAGAGTTTGTAGGCTTATTAAACACCATCACCACTCGTGTAGAGATATGTTTGTTAAGCAGATATATTTGCGCTACTATTATATTCTCTGGTTTCCCTGCAGAAACACAAATAGGAATAAGTGTACTCAGTTTCTGTACAAGTCAGTTTCTATACAAACATATATAGGCCTGATTCCAGTCCCATTTACTCTTGTGATATCAAACACTGCTCATTTTAAGTGCTGGCATTCTCAAGAGCCAGATGAAGAATTTTTGTACAGATTAAACGGTAGCAGAAAGGATAGAGATGTGGGATGTGTGGAGAAAGGAGTCATTTCCATTCAGCAAGCCTCCCACTTGCTACTGAAAAGCTCTCTATATTGCGCTCAGGGAGTGCAGTGGAAAGAGTGCAGAAGACAGCTTTATATTTGCTTCAGCAGAAATGCATGACTCAGTTAATGCCAATCGACATTGATTCTCTCAGTGCAAAGTATTATCAGACACTTCAATATGTGCAGTTTTTAAGACAACACTTGGAGGAGGAGCACAGGAATGAGCTGATAAAAGATGTCACAGTTCCATTTCCATTAGTGGAACCACCGTACTGATTTATACCAGCTGAAGGCGTGCTAACAAGGAACCCACAGGAACGTTGTGTCTAATTTAGAAAAGAACAGCTCACTTTTTTTATAATATTTTTAAACAACCATTTAAGGTCTTACAGAAGGGATAGCACTCTTCAGTTTTGCATGTTTTGGATCAGACTGTGCAAAACCATTTATTTATTGAATTTAATTTCCTTATGACAGTCCCATAAAAAGAGGCATGGTTAGTGTCAGAGAAAAAGGGTAGAGGATCATGTTGGGGGATCAAGCTTATTTACTTATTTTAGTTAAACTTGTGTAAAATGCCCAGATGTAAAATGGCCCTCCAGATGTTCCAGTATTTTCTATAATAATTATTACTTCATTCTAGTCATATTCTAGCTATGAATATAGCTAGATGGATGGGACTACGCCTCATAGAACAATCCAGAATAGGGAAAGATCATGAAGGAAACAAAAAAAAGGTATGTTAAAAACGTTTAAATTTTAGCCTTCTCTAAAAACTGTGAGCAAGCCAGCTGATAAAACTTTAGCATTTTGTTTTATCTTTTTGCTCATTTAATGTATATAAGAATTTTTGAGGCATTGAATAGCTTCTCAGGATTAAATCCCCATTTTTTCTTCCTCTTTTATTTATTTTTTAATTGATTAATAATAAAAGCCTTTCTATTGTTTCCAGCTAAGAATGTCAGCCTTTTGAGTACAATATATCATTCATTGTTTCCAATGGACCTTAATGCAAGGTCATGTTGACCTTGTGTAAATTTTACTTTAAGAACTTACAGCTATTAACAATAGACCTCTGGTGCATTTGTTTCTGCATGTCTTGTTGGCATCATATGAAAAGCATTTTGAAAGTATAAGTAAAAAACATCAGTTTCTACAGAAATAATGACCCCATTTGCCATGGAAACTAAAGGACTTTATGAAAATGCACTGAGCCGTTTTTCATACTGAGGTACAATAATTCTAAAAATAGGACTGGTGCTTGGTGGTAACTGGCCAAGTTGCAGAGATTTTACTTTCTGAGCCTTTTCAAGCAAAATATAAACACTTCTGAATATTTTTGAGAAAGTCAACAACTGAATTCCTTTTTTTCAATATTGCTTTTCTTTCAAAGATGGAAGGAAAAAATCAAAACAACCAATGACTTTTTATAACAGCAGATGGCCAGTATAAGTAAACAGCTGAAATTTAAAATGACATTTAAAACAAGTCTGTAAGAAAGTTATAATAAATATATGTCACTACAGCACACCCTTTCCTTTCCTTTCCTTTCCTTTCCTTTCCTTTCCTTTCCTTTCCTTTCCTTTCCTTTCCTTTCCTTTTTTCCTTTCCTTTCCTTTCCTTTCTTTCCACTGGAAAGAATATAATCATGAATGTAGTAAAATAAACCAAATCAACCAATCAACCAACAAACAAAAGGGCTAAATTATGGTTTTGCTGTAGAGCAGCATGTCTCCATGGTGTTCCAGGGATTAGAGTGGGGAGAAATGTACAGCTCTAAATAGAAGTCTGACTCCAGTTTCCAGTCCTGTGATTTAAAAGCAAATTTTTTTGGGGGAAAATAAAACCAACCCTCGATGTCAGCTATACATCTGGCCCAATTGGTATAGCTGGTTTGGTCTTTGCCTCAAGAAAAGGTGCTTGTGGAAAAATTCTGAGTTCTCTTCCCAAAAGTGATACCTTAGATACCTAAATTTTTGGGATCATGGAGGCCTTCACAGCTGTTCACCTGTTTCCAGACAACTTCGTGGACCGAGTTTCTGCCACTGAATCCCCTCACAAATGTAATTTTCTATCCCTTGGCATGCAGAAAGCCACTGAAACTGCTGAGCTACTGTGTGCCTCAATGCTAGTAGGATTCTCAAAGTAGGTTTTGCCACATAGCAGAACAGGTGCGTGTGCCTCGTACTTCATCAGTACCAATACTTCAGCACACTTGTCTGTTGGCTTTTTTTCAGATGTTTTTTCTGCCTGATTTGGAGCTGGCACTTAAACCCAGATTCCCCCAGTGTTCTGAGCACCGTGAGACACATTGACAGGAGTGTTTCTTCATCTCTTATGTTCATGCTGACAGCGGGTGTAAAGCAGAAACTAGTTTTGAGGATGGCAAGTATTACTGTACAGCAAACTGTTTTACCAAGTTTGTCATTCCTATATTGTGCATGCTTCAGAAACTTAGAAGCATAGCAGTTCTCACAAACATTTCAGTATTATGTATTATGATATATTTCAAAATCTATTAGTTACTTGGAAATATAAATTGGGACAGATATAGTCACCCAGTATAGCTGTGGTGTAGTAGCTCATGGTACTCAACCCCAGTCAGAGTCATCAAGAGCGTCGATTATGTATTTGAAAGTCAAATTGCTAAAAAATGCTGTAAGTAGGAGTTATGAGCAACTGAAGGTGCATTTGAAATGGATAAGAAACAGGAAGCCAATTTAGATGACAGTGGGGATAGGAGCAAGAAAGTAAGCTGCTACACCAAGTTAGGAGAGCACCTGTTGCTGACAGGACTTGTTTGCCAGTTTTAGTTCACAAGCTGAATGAAGGTGAACTTGGAAATCGCCAGGAAGCTGTGGTGACAGTGAGGTCACTACAGCTGTGCCTAATATACTTTAGTTGTGTGCCTAATATACTTTAGTTGTGTGCCTAATATTCTTTGGTTCAGAAAGAGCTGTGGCGTGCATGCAGCTGGGACATGTGTGGCTAAGTGAGATTAGAAAGGCAGATACGCTGGTAAAACAGTACAAATTGCACAGTTAGATCAGGACTGGTCTTTTGTCTTGTTTGCTGCACCATACCTTTCTTTTAAGTAAGTTAGGAGGGTAGTTTGATACACTGAAATTAAACAGATATTTTTTTCCAAGCTGTGTGGAGCAGTCAACACACTGCAGAGGAGGGATGCCACCCAGAGGGATCTAGACAGGCTTGAGAAGTGGGGCTGTGCAAACCTCATGAAGTTCAATAAGGCCAAGTGCGAGGTCGTGCATGTGGGTGGGGGCAATCCCAAGCACAAATACAGGCTTTGCGGAGAATGGATTGAGAACAGCCCTGAGAAGGATTTGGGGGTGTTGGTGGATGAGAAGCTCAACATGATAATGTGCCGTCACAGCCCAGAAGGCCAACCACATCCTGGGCTGCATCAAAAGCAGCATGGCCGGCAGGTTGAGGGAGGAGATTCTGCCCCTCTACTCTGCTCTCGTGAGGTCCCATCTGGAGTACTGCATCCATCTCTGGAGCTCCCAACATAGGAAAGACATGGACCTGTTGGAGCGGGTCCAGAGGAGGGCCACGAAGATGATCCGAGGGCTGGAGCACTTCTCCTATGAGGACAGGCTGATAGAGTTGGGTTTGTTCAGCCTGGAGAAGAGAAGACTCCAGAGAGACCTTATAGCGGCTTTCCAGTATCTGAAGGACACCTACAAGAAGGCTGGAGAGGGACTTTTGACAAGGGTATGTAGTGATAGGATGAGGGGTAATGGCTTCAAACTGGAAGAAGGTAGATTTAAAATAGACATTAGGAAGAAATTTTTCACAATGAGGGTGGTGAGGCACTGGAACATCTTGCCTAGGGAAGTTGTAGCGGCCCCATCCCTGGAGGCATTTAAGGCCAGGTTGGATGGGGCTTTGAGCAGCCTGGTATAGTGGGAGGTGTCCCTGCCTATGGCAGGGGGGTTGGAACTAGATGACCTTTAAGGTCCCTTCCAACACAAACCATTCTATGATTCTATGATTCTATGGAATTTGGATTCTCTCCCATAGTGTACGTTAGCTCAAAGGATTTTTAAAAGAACAAAACTGGCAATACATCTTTGCAAGTTATGGGCCAATGAGTGGGGTTTAGAGTGGTCTTATGAAGAGTGCTGTGAAAGAGTTCCCCTCTGAGGAGGGGTAAAGTGGCAGGATGAGTACATGTCTGAGAGCTGCCAACCAGATGACACTGGTCCCACAGCGTCTTTGTTGAAAAAAAGACACACCAGGCTGGACATAGCATTTGGGTCTATAGCACTTCCTTAGAGTATAGTATATCCAGGTCCATATATTTAAATAAAGGAACAGTAAGAGGAGAAACAAAGAAAGATCCACCACAGGAAATCTATTCACTTGGGCTGTTCAGAGCAGCTGGAAACCCTCCATCCCTCACTCCCTTTCCCCAGAAAACTTGATTTCAAATTCTTTTTTCTATGTCACATTGACAAAGATATCAACAAAGGTTTCTTGACCTAGTCATAAGGCACAGGCCTCACCTTCTACCCAGAGTTTACTACCAGAAAGCGGAGTGGTTCACTGTGAAATTATCCCACACAACCTATACTCCTCCCCTTACTTTGCATTGTATAAGAAACTAACTTAATGAGAAAGGATTTTTATTAGGCTACAGGGCATCTAAAAGTTAAGTCCTGCCTGGAAAGTGTGGCAGTGCTTTAGTATCTCTAGGCATTTTTATCTTAGTGGCCCTATGGTAGATATTACTTCGATGTGCAAGACAGGCCAAAATTTTGCTGTCACTTAAAAAAATTTACCTTTATGGTGATGGAAAAAAAGAAAAAAAAAGCTAAAAAAGCTTGTACTCACATTCCAGTGTATATTTATTAATCATAAACTGATTAAGGAATCTGTCAAAATACACTTAATCTAAGCTTTGAGCTGTGCAGTTTAGCAGTTGAAATTTAAAAACTGGCAGAAACTAGTAAATCTCAGGAAGGATAGAATTTGCCCTAAAGGCCACCTAGAGGATGAAAAGAGATGAAGTGATAACTAAAGAATTTTCACTCTTAAAAAGGTGTATCATCAGGAAATTATAGTGCTTTTTCTCTGGAAAACTTAAAATTTTCAGGATGAGTCTAAAAATGAGTAGGAATAATTTTCCTATTCAGCTTCTTTTGGTTTTCTGCATTAGCAATGGCACCTTCTTTTACAGATCTGTTATTCCATAGAAGACAAAGTTAAGAGGATATTTTATATGATCAGAAGTTGAAGCTGGCCCAGAATCACTGAATAATATTAATGTTCTTTCAACAGATCAGTAATTTAATTCGTTACATTCATTTAATATAACTATTCAACTGGGGGTTGAGTATAATTATCTTTTAGTCCCTGACGTTGCACCTCTGGGGCCACAAATCAATGCTTGGTGAGGACGACAACAATTATTCTAATCAAAGGGATGTAATACACACTAAGCTAGTTGGTTTTATTTCTTAGAGGGCTAAAGTCTTCACAGAACTACACTGAGGTTTGGCACAGTTTGTGAGTTGGCAGGTTTTGCTCTAAAGAGACACAGTCTGAAATGAGCACCAACAGAGATGTACAGTCTCACCCCACTGAAAAGATGAAGTGCGGTTCCACCAACAATAAACACAACTGTGCATTATGATTGTCTGTTCTACACCAGCCTCTCATGAGACTGTAAACCAGGTCTCAACTGCCTTGATCAGGAGTACTTTGACCTCAGCTTCCTCCTCAAAAAAGCAATTACTATAAAATCAGCACTAAACTGCAATAAGTGGAGTCAAACACTGCTCTGCTTTAGCATTCTGATTTCTCTTATTGCACTGGATTTCTTTCTTAATTCCTATTTGACAGTGGGCTACGTACAAAGATTTGGCTTTGAAATGTATAATCAAGTATTTATAAACAAGTATACCTGTTAAAAAAATCTTCCATAATGTTTAACCTTTTAGTAATTTTTCTTTTATCTAGGACAATGAAATTAAAAATACAAGACTTATAGTACGTTAGGAAGATTCAGTACAAAATAATCAAGGGATATATAATATTTTATTTATTTTTGCACACTACCAGAAGCTATACTAAACCCTTACATGGTTGTGTTGCCAATAAAATCACAGCATGTTTTCATAAGAGCAAATATTTATGAGGAACAGAAATGTTTAATTTGAATACATTACCTCTTTCTTCTAGTTTGGTTTAGCACTGAGATATGCTTGCTTTAGATGATATCCTGGAAAAACTGTAGTCTAGAAGACAGATTTACAAAATGAGGAGGAAAATGGAATTCTGAGAGACACAGTAATTCAGATTAGGAAACTTTCTTTCCCTTCTTGCCAATTTAGTGTCACTTTTTTCATCAGAAGAAGATTTAATTGATCTTCCTTGATATAAGAGAACAGCTTCAGATAAGGGCTTACTATTAGATCAAGAAAGTGACTGAGATAGGTATTAGGTTTGACATTTCAGAAGAGGAAGATATTTGTCCGTTTTTACATACAGAGTGATGATACAAGATGGAACAAGAAAGAGTTCCAGTCTCTAGGCCTCGGATTTCTGATGTTTAAACTAGTCAAGCAGATCTGGGCAAACCCTAGTAGTTTGCTGTCTTGAAGGTTTATGCGAACACTTTTACAATTTTGCTGAGATTTGAAGAGGACAGATATTAGGCTTTTCTTGTGTGAATATATATGCTTTATATATATGAAGTGTGAATATATATGCTTTCACTTACTGTGGGATTTAACATAGCTGATATCCTGTTCCAGGGAATAGTTTGGTATTTCCTATGCCCAGTACCATTTAATTCTCTTCATCCGATCTGCTGATCAGGTGGCTAAAACCTCTATTGTTTAGGAATTCTTCTAGTAAATGGGATAGCTTGTCAATTTGTCTCATGATTTTTTAGTATTGTTCATCTTTAAAAATTGCCCAGGAGAGTTTCTTTCAGGTATTATGATTGCTGTATACTGCAGTTTACTTATGATGCTGCTTTTTCTTTGACAGATGCTGTTTCATTTAACTGAATCATAGAATCATAGAATCATAGAATTGTTTAGGTTGGAAAAGACCTTTAAGATCATCAAGTCCAACCTTGAATCTAGCACTGCCAAGTCCTCCACTAAACCATGTCCCTAAGCACCACATCTACACATCTTTTAAATACGTCCAGGCATGGTGACACAACCACTTCCCTGGGCAGCCTGTTCCAATGCTTGGCAACCCTTTCTGTGAAGGACTTTTTACTAGTATCCAAAGTAAACCTCCCGTGGTGCAGCTTGAGGCCATTTCCTCTTGTCCTATTGCTTTTTACTTCTGAGACTGACCCCCACCTCACTACACCCTTCTTTCAGATAGTTGTAGAGAGCGATAAGGTCTTCCCTCAGCCTCCTTTTCTCCAGGCTAAACAACCCTACTTCCCTCAGGTGCTCCTCATAAGACTTGTTCTCTAGACCCTTCACCAGCTTCATTGCCCTTCTTTGGACATGCTCCAACACCTCAATGTCTTTCTTGTTATCAGAAGCCCAAAACTGAACACAATATTTGAGGTGTGGTTTCACCAGTGCTGAATACAGGGGGACAATCACTTCCCTAGTCCTGCTCACCACGTTATTCCTGATACAAGCCAGGATGCTGTTGGCCTTCATGGCCACCTGGGCACAGTGCTGGCTCATATTCAGCTGACTGTCCACCAGCACCTCAGGTTCTTTTCCACCTGGCAGCTTTCTGCCACTCTTTCCCAAGCCCGTAACACTGCATGGGGTTGTTGTGACTCAAGTGCAGGACCCGGCACTTGGCCCTGTTGAACCTCATACCATTGGCCTCGGCCCATCCATCCAGCCTGTCCAGATCCCTCTGTAGAGGGATCCTCCAGCAGATCAACACTCCCGCCCAACTTGGTGTCATCTGCAAACTTACTGAGGGTGCACTTGATCCCTTCATCCAGATCACTGATAAACATAATAAACGGAACTGTCCCCAGCACTGAGCCCTGGGGAATACCACTTGTTCTGGCTGCCAAGTGGATTTAACTCCATTCACCACAACTCTTTGGGCCCAGCCATCCAGCCCATTTTGCACCCAGCCAAGCGTACGCCTGTCCAAGCCATAAGCAACCAGCTTCTCCAGGAAATCTTATGGGTCTCCTCCTTTGTGAGATAAACTTTAAGCATAATCTCTGAATATTTTTAGAATCTAGACCTGAGGGAGCCTAATGAGAGAACGGCTTAGTATCTCTCCAGATCCTTGCTGGAATCCTGGTTGAAGCCTTCTCAACCATTGCAAGGGGGGGATAGCTCTGAGGCTACTGAGAGATCCTTTTCCATACCACCTGTGAAACATTAAAGTGCACACACAGACAAAAACAAACAAACAAACAAGCAAACCCTAGTGATTGCTACTAATGTTCCTCTAGATTTAAGTGGAAACAAGCAACAAAATTGCAGATTTTTTTTGTGTTGTGTCTACACTGAATAGTTTGCTGTAAATGTTACCCCGATGTGGCCTTCAGTTGTGAAGTCTCTGGATCCTATTCATTTTTTTTCTTCCTTGGTTAATTCATCAGCATTACAGGTAGTGGAGAGTATTAGCAATGACAGAGCAGAAAAGATTGCTAATGGCTAAACACACTATTAGATATCCTCAAATACATTTTGAATAATGTTATTGAGACATCTTCTAATACTGAGCAGTGCCTTTTAAGGCAGTCTGCATGGAAAAACCTTGGACAAAAAGCAACCTCATCAGAGAATATGTGAGAATTTTTTAATGTACATTATACTCTCTGAATAAAATGCCACTGTGAAAAAATAAATGTGAAGTACTATACTGACTTAGTCAATCACAACAGGACTGATGCCATAAGGCAATTACCCAGCAAATCAAAGAATTTTTTTATACTTGCTATGTTGTTATCACAATGTGATTAAAATTGAGTGTATATTCATGCATTGGCAAAGGTTTCACTGTATGACTCCGAAATTTTACGCATAGAGTGCCTTTCAGAATCTTTCCAAGAAATTTCAACTCAATTCTCTCAGCATGCTTGCTAAATTTACATTATAAGCTGCAGCAATGCCAATATGTTGTGGAATCAAAGAAAAAAGATTGCCCTTAAAAATGGTAAGCCTTGCAGGTAATAGAAAATTAATTATATTATCCTAACCAGCAAACCTGTGGGAGAAACAATTAAAACTTAAAAACATAACCCAACCAAACCAAACAAAACCCCCCCACCACCACATCAACACAAAAATGCCGTTGCCTTGGAAAGGTGAACAAATATATAGAGTAAGGGAGGGAACGAGTTACGTGCATGTCTTTTTCTTGGATGAAATCTTCTGTATGAGACAGTGTTCTGAAGTCTTGGACTGTGTCTGAATCCCAAGCTGATCAGAAAGATGAACAATAACAAAGTGAGTGAGTTATTGATGTACCTGTCTTTAAAACATAGTATTTAAGTGCCTTTACAATTCTCCTCTTCATGGACATAGTAGCTATACAGGGAGCCTAGAGTGACTACTTCAGCTATAGACCTTCGTAATTGGAAGATAAATATCCCTTTTTTACCTTTCTGTGCTGACACTGGATGAGTCTAACTTGCAAGACAAGTGCCCTTGTGTGAGCCTCTCAGTTCTGTTCCATAACCAGCTATATTACAGGACCTACAGAGGCCAACCATGTTGTCATTCCTTAAGTCAGTGGGTTTGCTTGCTTTTTTTTTTTTTTTTTTTCCCCTCAGGGGAAACTAGCACAAAGCATAGAAGAAATAAATAAGTTTTGGTCCCTATGTCTCATCCTGAAATTTCAGTCAAAATGAAGCCAAATGGGCATCCCGATCTGAGAACTGTGTTTTACTGAATTTTAGATTTACCCTTTGATGATACATAGGTGATGAAGATAATCAAGTGGACAAAGTAAGCTAACCCCAGATTTCTGGTTGGATGATAGTGATCTGTAAAAATTATTTATCACACTGTACTGCACACACCTGACCAAAATCAATGTGAAAATAGTTAACTGGTCAAAGACTAGACAGTCAAATTTGTAAGGAATGTAATGTACCTCAAGCAGTTTTGGTCAGATGCACGAGAACATATTTTTTAATAACTCCTTTTTTTTTTTTTCCAAATAACTATTTTCACTTTTTTTTTCAAGTTTTGAAGAGATAATTAAAGTTGTGAGTGTGTGTGCAATACAATTTAGGGTTACATAATTTATATTTACACACTTTTCTCTAGAGATATACTGAATATTGATACACACTATAGCACAAAACTGTCCCTGTTATGAGTCTACTGTGAATATTTATTTCCTAAATATATTAAGAAGACTGGGGTGAAAAAAAAAAACATTTATTTCTCTGAACAGCTTATTAGTGGTGAAGTGATAAGAGAAACAAACTAAAAATACCCCTCATTCCTTCAGAACATTTCACCTAACATATTCACATAGTCTAAGAATTGGCCATTTCATTTCTCTTACTAAATTCCTGAGCTTATTAAATATATATAAGAACTGTAACATAACAAAAATCCTAAGCTAGGAAAAAAAAAAAAAACAACCCAAAAATGTAAAGTTAGACTTTTATAATTGTACTAGCAGATCCTTTTACTGTAGATGCAGCTAATCATGAGATGCAAACGTCATGAAATTCAACAAGGCCAAGTGCAGGGTACTGTACATGGGTTGTCGCAATCCCAAGTACAAATACAGGCTGGGTGGAGAATGGATTGACAACAGACCTGAGCAGAAGGACTTGCGGGTGTTGGTGGATGAGAAGCTCAACGTGAGCTGACAATGTGTGCTCACAACCCACCAGGCCAACCACATCCTGGGCTGCATCAAAAGAAGTGTGGCCAGCAGGTCAAGGAAGGCAATTCTACCCCTCTACTCCACTCTCGTGAGGTCCCATCTGGAGTACTGCATCCATCTCTGGAGCTCCCAACATAGGAAAGACATGGACCTGTTGGAGTGGGTCCAGTGGAGGGCCACGAAGATGATCAGAGGGCTGGAGCACTTCTCCTATGAGGACAGGCTGATAGAGTTGGGTTTGTTCAACCTGGAGAAGAGAAGACTCCGGAGAGACCTTATAGCAGCTTTCCAGTATCTGAAGGACACCTACAAGAAGGCTGGAGAGGGACTTTTGACAAGGGTATGTAGTGATAGGATGAGGGGTAATGGCTTCAAACTGGAAGAAGGTAGATTTAAAATAGACATTAGGAAGAAATTTTTCACAATGAGGGTGGTGAGGCACTGGAATATCTTGCCCAGGGAAGTTGTAGAGGCCCCATCCCTGGAGGCATTCAAGGCCAGGTTGGATGGGGCTTTGAGCAGCCTGGTATAGTGGGAGGTGTCCCTGCCTATGGCAGGGGGGTTGGAACTAGATGACCTTTAAGGTCACTTCCAACACAAACCGTTCTATGATTCTATGATTTTGTGATATCATACAAAGAGAATGAAAGCTCTTGCATTAGGAAGAACTAGTGATTGCTGCTTCGGTTCCCTGCAGAGCCTTAAACGCTCTGTAGATATCTAAGCAAAAAGTAAAGTTTGTTGTTTCTGCAAAGGACACGGGTATTGTGATTTTAATTGTCCTATTTCCCTATCCTTAACATAAATGAAAGCTGACACTTACTCAAAGTATCGGTAAATGCAAATAAGCGTAGGAAAGCCCAGAGACAATGTGCACAAAATAGTAGCAATGGAAGCACTTGGAGCTGGCAATAGCCCACCCACAATAATTCTGAAATTGGAAGAGCCTCTGGGAAAAAGAGAGGGCTAAGAATTAATTTATTTTCTTTTCAACCAAAAGCCTGTATAACCCATGCTCTTGATGAATTGTAATGACATTTTTTGTGTTCCCACTCTCTTACAGATGATCTACAGGTTTTATTTGTGAAAATCTGATCTCTGGTAACACACTTCAGAGAGCTGAAATAAGTATCTTTTTGTTGCTCTATGCTAGACAAGAGGGTTGAACATCTTATGTTCCATTATCCAACTTTATTGTGTTTTCATTATGTCACTTCAATGTTTTTAGGTGCTTTCAGTCCTTACAAATAATGAGGTACCACTTTCAAAAAACCACGCTGAAGTCTGACATGTAGAACATTCTTGGTAAAACTAGTTGAAAACTTTTGCAAAATGATATCTTTTTATTGAGAAAATATAATATTTTGAAATTTACCTTTTCACAAAATGTTGGTTTTTATATTTTCTTAAATTAAAAAAATGTTGAAATGAAACCTCTTATTTTCTTATTTCGTATTAGCACTCATTTTTTTTATCTATGTTTGCATTTTATTTTTTTTTATTTAAACTGAACTTTTTAATATTGTTGAAATGAATTGGTTTAGTGTTTTGAAGTTAATATTTTGAGGATTTGAGCTTTTTTGCTCATTAGGGAAAATCTACTTCTTTTCACTTGGGATGTGAGAAATTTCAGGATTCCTTTTGGAATGGACATTTCTTTATGGAAGATGAGATGTTTGGAAGCCTAAGTTTCTCACCATTGCCAAGATAATAAAACTCAGTGTAGCATAACATAGCTTTACTGAATATAAATGTAGAGAAGTCAAAATTATGAGAGGGTCTAAAGTAACTTTACACTTAAGCGTTACCATTAGGAGTGATTGGTTTAGGTTGTATTCCCTCATTGAATGATGTGGTCATGGTGATTAGACTGTTTACCCCCCATTTACATCTTTGTGAATTTGGCCCAAAAATGTATTGGAGAAAAAGTGAAGTGTTTTGGAAACTTTGTGTCAAAGTCAGCACAGATAACTTTAGATCGTTTGGATAGTGTTACATTTTTGGAGGGCTGCTGGAAAAGCTAGGAGTATGTAGTGAAAGAGAACCAGAGAGTTCACCCTAAAAAAGAGATGTTGGCTAGGTAGGCAGACATGGAAGCTGGAAAGCAGAAAGGAGAATAGCAAGAGTTGCGTATAAATAAAACCTGCTCATTCCTAACAGCTAATTTAAATGATAAAAAGTGGCCTCAGAGACTTTTATTCATTCTTATTTACAGAAAAAATGCATGTGTCATATTGCATCATATCATATCATATCAGGTGTCTAGTTTCGCCCTGATGCTCATTTTCAAAGCAGTTAATCTGCAGTAGAAAACAGTCTCTGTATTCTGTAGAAAAAGAGGATATTTAACATATGCACAGTGATTATGACCACGTACAGAGGTTCAGCATCACCGCGTAACAGTTGAGTGCTAAAATTATGAGTTACTTATGCTAAGATATTCTAAATTGGAGGAACTTTTGCATAGTCATACAGTATTCTGTATACTTGGTCATTTTATATTGGCATTACATTCTTTTTTCTCTTTCATTCAATTCTGGAGTTTTTATGGTTTGGTTTTTGTTGGGGTTTTTTTGGGGGGTGAGTGTTGGGGGAGGGTGTTGCTATGTTTTGTCCAAGAAAAGAAGTGTCCAGATAGGAAGATGAAGACAGTATTAAAAAAAGAAAAAAAAAGAAAAAGAAAAAAGAAAGCAAATGTGTTCAGAAGACAAGAAAAGGCACAGGATTATATGTAAGGTAATGTCTTTCCTCCTACTTCCTTTTTCATTCATGAACAGCTCCTTTCATTTTGTCTTGTTCTTTATTTTACCTATGATTTTCCTGTAAGTTCTGTTTTGTGCAATATGTGCATTTCACTGTTGCAGCAAAGTATTTTAATATATTTTTACTTTATATTAAAATTAGATGGCACTTAAAATTGAAAGGAGGGAAAATTCCTCTCCTGCATATTGTGTTTCCAATCTCTGCAGGTTACAAAAGTGGTGTAAGTGCAATTTGCACAGGTATTACTGAGACTCAGCTTTGGAATGCTGACAAGCTGCCATGCAGTATTATACCTGTTCTACTTTTGACGTGCATTTGAAATGATTGGCAGGAGAATTTAGCAGTAAGAAACTGTACGTCTGTATCTTGCATGATGGGATGTTCCTTTTTGGTGTCACACTTCCAAGGAAAATACTGCTCTTTAGCTGTTTTTAACAAAATGTACTCTGCACTGTGTGGATGTATGTGTGCATCCAACTTTGGGTTATGGAGACAGTGTGTTTGGCTTAAGAAATTTGTCCCAGAGGTGAAGCCAAAAAACACCACAGAACACCTGACCTACCATCCTAGCTGACCTACTGAACACACAGGGACAATAACCAGTCAAATAAATTTAAGATATCCATTGTTTGCCCAAATAAGTATATCTTGAGAAAAGCTATTTATTTTAAAAATTTATTTTCTAAATCTACTTTCTCTTACTGTCTCTAGTTTGGGTAATTCCCAAGCCTAAAATTCTGCTTGTCCGAGACTCCTTATTCATCCTCCTGTCTAGAATTACTGTATCAGATCTCTTTAAGAATCACTCACAGATCTCATCATCTTTTCAGTCATGCCTTCCACAGGCAAGTGTTCACTTGATTTTCTCATAACTCCTCCCTTTATATCTTGCCTAACAACAAGTAATCCCAAGATAAATGCTGACACAGAGTATGCTATCTTTTTGTTAGAAGAATCTTATTAGTATTTTCTACTTACTCTGATTTATGACAACGGAACCTTAATATTTTTATGTTGATGTCTTCCTTTTTTTTTTCTTTTAATAAAATATATCTTTCTGTGTATGCACCCTCAGAAATTTAAACAAATTAGTATTTTTTTAATGTTCATTTTTGTCAAATTTTGGTTAAATAAAATGTAGTATTCTGAAGGTATTCTTCACAATTTCTTACCCAAATTCCCAGCAAGTGCATTAATAAATCCATAGACTGAGAACAGGTCACAACCTCTATTTTTTTATGTGTTCTGTAGGTACACACAGGGTAAATTCTGACCAAAGAACGGCTTTCCCTTTCCTTTACTGTACAGGTTCACTGTAATACGTTAGCATAGGTGCTGAAAATTAATTAATTAATGCATATTAAGCAGAGAAATCAAAGAAATGTTTCTTTTGGCAAGTAAATGATTAAAGATGCTCTTTGTGCCTTGACACTGGTGGCCAATGACTGGTTAAAAAATAAGATATCAAGAGGTCAAAACTCTGATTTTGTGCTATTTTTCTATGGAACACAATTTTACTGTGTTGGTTAATGTTGATTCCCTTCATGTTTTCCATAGTGATCTCATATTTGATTTAGCAATTATGACAAGGAGAAGGTATAAAACCCTGGATATTGTTTATTTATGGTTCTATTTGTTGCTGAGGGATTGGTTGGTGGAAGTAGGAGGAGATCGGGGGTAAGAATCTTCAGCCAGCTCAGACTTGCCAAAAAAGCTGATAATTTCTGTTTGCAGGTAGGTTACCATAGGCCACCTCGAAATAACTTTATTGTACTGAAGTGATAATGACAGCCATATTAATCTTTTATTTCTCTTTCTTGAAATTTTTCAAACATCAGGCACTGAAAATAATAGGTTGGGCTGAAGTAACTTCAACCCTTTGAAAGTAGTTTTTTGAGTCTTGAACAAATGCTTTATCTTTAGGACTGTAGGTCTGGCTGCAATCTGAGTGTTACTAATCACAGTCAAAAATATGGAGATTGCTTCTAGGAATGACACTAAAAATCATGGTAGAAATTTTAATCTAATCTCAGCTGGAACTGAGTTGCAAGGTTTCATTCTCACTATAAGCCATGGGCAAAGAGAACAGAGAAGGTGGAATGGCTCTTCTTCTAAACTCATCTAATCTAATCACCTTTTCAGTTAAAATGAAAGTTCTTTTCACCAGCCTTTGACCCCTTATCAGAAGCAAAAGCAAAANAAAAAAAAAAAAAGAACAAAAAAAAAAAGAATGGGGTGATATATTTTCTCTATCTGTTAAGGTTGATATTTATTATGATTAAAATAATTAAATAAATGAAAGGCCTGTTCCTATTACTTATAAAATCATCAGGATGCATTCCAGATGATGACAGTATGAAATAATTTTGGCTCCATGGGCTCTATCAGCTTTCCTTTACTGTCTCTTTCTGTCTGTATTTTCATGTAGTTGATTATAAATTCAGTTACACTAAAAATTTCTTCAGCAGTTTACCAGATGTGAAACATAAATAGAATAACATGTACATCTGAAGTACTTATCTTTTTTTTTTTTTTAAATGTTTGTTTCTAGCCCTTCTTAAGTCAGGATCCACAGAAGCAATTTTTTTTTGAAAATTTTACAACAGTTGCTACGCTCTACTACTGCTGTGGAGAATCCCAGGTGAATCTCACTGGCTCTATACTCCTAAAGATGTCCAGATCTAAATATTACAATACTCTCTTTCTTGATTTTGCCCTATGACTTTCTCTCTATACAAGCTATTGTTGCATTGATACTGTGCACAGATGTACATTTTGGCATTGCTATCTGCTCTTCGTAGGCTTTTTTTTCTTTCACATAATTAAGTTCTTATGTAAAATATTATTTTATTTATCATCAGCATTTTTCATTTGGCTTCCTTATCTGCCAATATGAAACTACATGATTACAGGCAACGTAGAAGACAAGATTCTTTGTAAGAAAAGAGCTTTAAATGAAAAAATGAGGAAAATATTTACAGAAACAATGGAAACACTGTGAAGATGCAAGAGGTTTTATTGTAATGCCAGACCGTACTTCTTCTTTAATAGCTTTAATACTTTTATATGAGTTGAAGGCTCAAAATCAATGATGAAAAACTAACAGAATTAGTAGTGGTCATGTTTTCAGAGTAAAATGTTATTTTCATTTATTTAATAGTAATTTTGGCTTACTTATTCTGATATCTCCATGTGTGATTTTACTGTACTCAGCAAGAAGAAATGAGATGACCCAGAGGATGCATACCTGAGATATGATTACTGATATCCACTTTGGAAATCCTTAAATGGAATAAATTTTCACAGTATTTCAAAATTTGAAGAACGTGATCATCTGCAGTTGTTAGTCATTTCTGAATACAAAACTAAGGATGCAGAGAAAAGAAGAATATCTTGACATAAAAGATAGATTAACTTTAATGTTTCTTTTATCCATTCACATTAGGGGGAAAAATAATGCTATGTTCTTGGACTACTCCAAAGAGAAAGGCAGCAAAGCAGAATCTGGAATCTTATAAGACCTTGCTATGTTGTTGCTATAATTAATTTTCAACACCTGCTTTCCATAGTTTCCTGCTTTTTTCCATAGTTTCTTGTTTTCCCAAAGTTTCTTCTGTAAAACTCCTTTTTTTTTCCCTCCCAAATTCTCATTTTGTCACAGAGTCAAGTTAATAACGCAAAATGAAAGTTGTGATTCTCAAGATACATAGATGTGAACATAATCTTAATATTAGTATATTTCATTTTATGCATATGAATACATATTGCTGGAAAAGAAAACTCAATTTATTTAACACAAATTATGTATATATTTATTTTCACAGAATCACAGAACGGTCAGGATTGGAAGGGACCTTTGGAGATCATCTAGTCCAACACCCCTGCCAGAGCAGGTTCACCTACGACAGTTTGCACAGGATGGTGTCCAGGCAGGTTTTGTATATCTCCAGAGTTGGAGACTCCACAACCTCTTTTGTATTAAAAATGGCTGTATTTCTGTTTTTAGTGATTGCCATTGCAGCAGTGTAAGGTGTGAGCAGGTATGTTTTGTTTCTGTGACTGCACATAGAGTAAATTCACTGTTTTCAACATAATTACTGCACTGACAGGCATAGTTACAGTCCTGATCTCACCTGACAACTAAAATGGTTCCTGTCGCCATCAGCAAAATTAAAGCTCTCACAGGAACACACAAATAAAAATAAATCCTATAAAATATCTTCTCTGAACATGTCTGGGCCATGAAACAAGCTTCTGAGATATCGACTCTTATCTCAGAGGTGTTTTCTTCAAGGTCAGGAGCTAGGCATGTTAACAGCATTTGGAAATCATGCCTGTTACTATCTGTTTTACATGCTCTCTGTGAAGACAATAAAGGGTTCTCAGGCTGTTCATCCAGCATTCTATGAAAGTGCACAAAATTGAAAAACTGAGAACATGAGCCTTGATATAAATTTGAAGTGAAAAATACATCAGACAACTTCTTTCTTTGTGGAAACCAGTTGAGGAAATATTTGTTCAATGCCATTGAAATATGCCCTCTAGCAACTGAGANAAAAAAAAAAAAAAAAAAAGAATATGAAAATTCAGCACAAAGAGGGGATATGCTGAGACTGCAATATCTGAAATGTTCACAAAACAATACAGACTCTATCAATTAATTCCTCATAATACACTGAATATATGTGGACATTTTGAAGAAGAACCAAAGTATTTGGGTATCAGTGTGCAGGGATAGATGCTAGAATACAGTAAAAATGTTTTCACTAAATTGGTCTAAGAAGGGCATATGTAAGGCATTGAAGAAATAAAACACCTGAAACCTACCTTCAAGGAAAAATCTTTGCAAAAATAATAACAGCCACGCACTAACAGCCTCTATCTGCCCCATCTAGTAAAGGACATGGGCTAAGGGCTTAGGCATTTGAAATGTCTATCATTTGAGTATTTGGTGTCAAAGTTGAATTCTGTGTTAGACATCCTAGCTCCACACAGAGAGAAGAGCTCAGAATGACATCTGCAACATCCAACAGAGAAGAAGGTTCAACTTTTCTGGAAGTGGAGAAGGATGGCTGGTCAGTGCCCAAAGGTTCAACTTTCTAGGTTTTTGCCTTCTTGAGACAAAAGAGTTCAGATTCACATCTTTAACTTTTTTCTTTTTTCCCCCTAAAAAACAGAGGGAAAGTAACTAACGTAAGAATTTCACCTTCCTGCCTTCCCTGATGAAGTTCTTCTATTGGGAAAAAAAATACTTAACATAGGGTCTGATTGGTGGAGTCAACCACTATAATTGAATGAGGCTGTGGGTCCCAGACACGGTATGCAGATATAAAACAAACTTGTGCTTTTATACTGAGTGCATGAATGCAAGTTACTGGCTGGTTTTTATTCCTTTTCTGACACAAGGGGAATAAGGACCTAACTTCTAAGCACTCAGGTTTGTCTTTGCCTCTCCATACTTCCCTCTCAAGAGAGTCTTCATTTACCAGTTCAAGATTGTTCTTTATCTTTGATCTTTCTTAACTTTGTCCTTACGGTGATTAGAGGTAGTATCTCTGAGCACATAACTTCAGAGATTTCTTCAACTAAAGACAGTATCTGCATGATACACTGGGAACAAGACTGTATCATAGCTCTCTTTGCCCAAAATGCATGCAGGAGAAGGGTGGGTAATTCATTATATTCAGGATAGAAGGAATACAGAAAGACAGATGTCTGGTAATTTGCTTTGCTAATCCATTAAAGGAAAACGTCAGTGCTGGTTACCCTGAGGAATGGACCCAACTCTTTGAGATTTTTAATTAGAATTAAAAAAAACCCCAAAACAGTGGAGTTACAATAATCCTTTGAAAGTTGAGCATTTTATAGTCATGTGATTATGTTAGATATGCTACGGCATGAGAATGTGCTACTGCTTCAGTATACAATTTTGCCAACAATCATTTTAATAGCCTTGGGCTTTTCTCATAGTTACTAATCTATATGATAATATCTTCATTATTAGATTATGATAACTGAGGTAATGCAAGGAAATTCTTTGTTCTAGCTTAAGTCTGGGTGGTTTTTTTTGTGGATCTCAGATTTTTTTTATTATGAATAAATGTATTGCTGAAGAATGATGTCTATGGAAAGCAGAGTGGTGAACATGCTACTACTGATGCTCATTTCTGAATCACTTTAAAACAGAATGCAAGTTGTATCTGAGCAGACTGAACAAGCAAAAATATTGAATGAGGCTCAGTGACGATGGAATAAAGGTAGTTCAAAAAAACAAATAAAACATTCTCTCCCATAGCTGACCACAGACGCTTTTCTAGCAAAAGCCAGGTACACAGTGGGCATGTCCCCACACAGCTTTTACAGTATTTACCTGAAAAGAGAGAGGCTAGAGGAGGTTTTGGCTTAGATGGTAGCTGAGAGTCAGAGGTGCATCTCCAAAGGGCAATTCAGGTATAAGGATGAATCAGCCTGTGGAATTATTACCTGCTTTCCACTGAGTTTTAGGTTTTCAGTGTAGATGCCACAGTAGAAGCACAATATTGGGTAGAAAGATTTAAGATGAGTGCACACAAACACATATATACATAAAATAACAGCTCAGCGTTTGTCTTTTGGTGTTACTCAAGTTGATTGACTTTGAGAATGTCTATACCAGTGTTTTGCTTCAGCTAAGGGTTGCATTTTTGAAGTGGATCTCCCAAATGTCCTGACTTACCCTGCTTTGACTTACATTGAAAAGCGATCTTGAAGTGTGTGTTAGATTTCTTTTTTATGAAACAGATTTGGAAGATATTACCCAGGAACACATCTAGTGCACTTCAAGCACTGATAGGTGGTCAGTCCATTGGTCCAGGGTGCAGCAAATCCAAAATACATCAAATGTAGATGTTAGGAGCTTGGCAGAAATTCTAGAGATCGACTGCTGCAAATCTATGTCATGACAATGGGCAAAGTGGACTATGTAATCTAAATCATCTCTAAACACCTGCTCCAATCATGGTGATGCATTATTGCCAGCATTTTTTCAATGTTTTATTCCAGTGCGGCTTGCCTTCTAGCGTTGGGATGTCCTAACTGTAGATAAGGCAATGTAAATTTACATTGCAAAGTCTGGGCTGATACTTTGCTGTATCTCTTACCCGGTAAAAGGAAAAATAAGGTTATATTTTGATAAAATAACTATAATATTTTTGATCATGTTAAGACCATGTTCCTATGCAAATGATCTCAAGCCTGGAATGGGCATGACTTTCTTCATTATTTTTCTTTTTTTCATGTATCTCTTTCAGAATAGAAAGCAGGAGAAGGTCCCCTATAAGCTGCTTTATATGCTCTCTTTGAGCCTTTACTGACTCTGTAAACCAAGTCAGACTTAGTACTATGCACGGTTCAGGAGTTAGTGAGAAGGTAAGGGGTAGTGACTCCTTGATCATATGAAAAAAGGAGAACAAAAGGAAAAACCTGGGAAAACCTCCTTCAACGAAATTATTATTTGCCACACTGGAATGGTGGGGAAACTGAGGACAAAATCTATGGGGCTTTAAAATATCCAAAATATTTTTTTTCTAAGAATATATTCAATATAACTGCTTTTCTCTTTGTCGTGGTTTAGGCCAAATTGGCTACTGGGGACCTAGGGGACCCCAGATGGGACCGACAGATGCTCCCCTCTACCCCTCTTCAAAGAGAGGGGCAGAGGAGGAAAAAGAGACTTATGAGTTTAGAAGGAACTAAACTACTTTAATGAAATATTAATAATAAAATAAAAAGAAAATAATGAAAAATATATACAAAACCATATCAAGCTCCCGAGACGACAATCACGACACCAGCTGGCACTGGGCCAGTCCCAGGCTGGACTCGGTGACGGATGGGAACCGGATTCTGGATCTGGATTCAGGATCGGGATCACAAGCAGACGAACGGAGTCCTCCTCAGACGTCGGCCATTGAAGGAAGAGCCCACTAACCCTTTGATCCCTCAGCTTTTATACTGAGCATGATGCAGATGGGATGGAATACCCTGTTGGTCAGTTTTGGGTCACCTGTCCTGTCCGCTCCTCCCTGCAGGTGGGACCCCACTATTCTTTTTCGTTTCTGACCTTCCAACGGGGCAAACAACAAAGTTGGTTGGCCTTGGCTGTTATAGCAATAAGTATAAGCAAGAGCCTCTCTGCATACCATGTCTGGGCATCAGCTATAAACATTGGTCTTATCACTCTGAGAAAGTGAACATTGTCTGCACAATATGCTGTTCATTTCAGTAGTTAGAAGAGGCCCAGCTAAGAAGCAAAGTTACTGAACAAAATTGGTTCTGTTTTACCTCAAACCAGGACACTCTTGAATTTAGGTTGTGAGTCATGGAAAGTATAAGGCAAAGTCCTCTGCTGGTGCATATTCTTCTTGTGCTTTAGAAATCAGTGGAATCACATATATTTATTTTCTTAAAGTTCTATCTACATATAAATTTGACACCATTTTGATTTTAGAAAACTAAAAAGAGGTGTTTTCCCAATGTTACAATTTAATTACTAAAATACACTGTTGTGTTTGTAACATTACAGGAACCTGTGGAGAGTAACATTAAATACAGTAACACTATAGTCCCATGAAGTACTTCCATCCATTACTTCTACTTCAAAGCTGCCAGGTTTTTACATAACTATTTTGTCAATCCAAGAACAGATTTTCCTTCCCGAGTGCAATACAATGAGTACCCATGATTCATGTTTCACTCTGCAAATGAAAGCAAAGGGAAGAGATAAATTTCATCCATTTGTAGGCTGATTTTTAGGTTTGTAGGAATCTTAGAGCCAATGTTGTGTAGTTTCAGGCTGGCAGATTCTAGAAAAGGTCTATTACTTCATGTGTTCATTTTGAAAAGCTAGAATAACATTTAGAGCAATTAGGTGAACTTAGAGCTCTTGAAAGTGAATTATTAATACTACTTGCTAAGGCTAAGTATAGTTCAGACAGGTGTTTGCAGGGCAGTCCTTCAGTTTTGGCTTCGTGTGTTATTCTTCCTGTTAGCTACCTCTGAGATGCGGTTATGTAAATCTGAGGCATGATTGTGTGGTGTAGAAGTGTCATCAAATATTGAGATGGGTCCATGTTTTATTCACTGTAAGTCATTGTTGCTGTTGCATTGAGGGACAAATTTTAATCTTCAAAAACGAAAGGATACTGAAAGGTTCTGGGTAAACTAGTTCTTCCTTAAAAATGCCTTTAAGGACAGAGTTTGGAAAATAATTAGCTTATAAAGCATTGTTTATCATTAAAAAATTTTCTAATTATAATGAATAGATAAGCAATGTTATACAAAATGTTGTTGTTCTCAAACAAGGAAAGGTAGACACCTCAAATTTTACACGACCGTTACTTAGCAGTCAAAGTGAAAAAAGTAATTAAATGAACAAACTTGTCTAAACAGAACTGCAGTAGACATGTAGTTAGAATATAATTGCACATTTTCAGTACAACATTTGCAGAATGTGCCATTATGTTTTTAATGACCACAGGTGGGTATGTGTTCTGTTTCATGTCTCACAAAAAAAAACCAAAGCAATGTCAGAACAACAAAAATCTCTGACCTTCATGCACAGTTTTTGGATTATTTTTGTGATGTTTAAAATGTGTAATATGCTCCTATTATTATTAGATCTGTGTTACTTAAGAATGCCACCTGCTGTCTCCCTGCCACTTTTGATACCTCTTCAGTATCGGTACAAGTGTTTATGTTGATCCAGTCTAGTCTTGCATAGTTTAGCAAGTACAAATAAGTGCCTGGGGTGCAACAGCTACAGTCAAATGTACAAGAAAAACTGTTTGGAAGGATTTCTCCAGTTTGTTTCACTTTTTCACATCAAGAGAGTTATAAGTGGGAATCTATCTCTGAAAATACGTTCAGAGCTAACAAAGCTGGAGTTGGCCACCTTTTAAACACATATTTGAAAGACAAGAAGAGTTTGAATTATATTCATACTGTAAGAGCTACTTGCGCACCTTATCATTTATGGTACAGGGTCAGAAGTGTTTGTCTTAAAACATGTGAAGTAGAATGTTAGAAAGAAAAAAATCAAGTTCTGCCATGGGCTACTACCAGCAGTAGATACTACAGTACTATGCCTTTTCCTCGTCATTATTTTGGACTTTATCATGGAACACCTTAGCAGATATGAAGTGTGTCTGGAATGTGTCTGATTGCCTTTCCTTCTGCCCCACCTTTAAAGATAAGTTTAAGATCTAAACTGTCCTTTAAGACCAATACTATGTTTTAGTCTCAGGTGCAATTGTACTACATCATATAGTATAACTAAATAATTTGGCTACAATTATAACCAGTGTTGAGTGAAAATTTCATAGAATCATAGAATCATAGAATGGTTTAGGTTGGAAAGGACCTTGAAGATCATCGAGTTCCAACCCCCCTGCCATAGGCAGGGACACCTCCCACTAGACCAGGTTGCCCAAGGCCACGTCCAGCCTGGCCTTGAACAC